>JADDOH010003859.1:0-103402 GCA_016648135.1 Agrypnia vestita
CAATAATTTGGTATATATATACTCCGTACTCGGGGCTGTTTAAGACTGTGGTTCTCAAATTGGGTGGAACTACCCCCTGGGGTGCGCTAAAACATAAAGTGGGCGGTAGGAATAACGTTGGAAGCTGAACAACCATTTTACAAAAAACATTTCTATAGTCTAGTCTAGACGCGTACCATTGGAACTTGAATGTGACAAAATGATTATCGTTAATATGTAAATACAAGAGAAACTTTTTAGTTAAATAAAAACGAAAACTGTCATTTACATCTTCATTTAAACGTTGTAATTATCCGAATGGAATATGAGGTATTTGTCCTTTCAAATGCCAATTTTGTTAACAAGATACGACACAAAAACAACTTATAGGAACTCGATTTATTAAACACAACAATTAATGTAATCAAATCAACACATATAGACTATAAACTCCTTTAATATTTTTTAATTATTATCATACAGCTCTTAATAACATGCCCATTTCGTCTTCCCTCCCCTTTTGCCTTTGTCCCCTCTTAAATTTATTTACCTGCTAATTTTAAGATTTTTGAATTTGTATAGGCTCACTAATACCTGCTCTTGAAGTGAATTAATATACAAAAGGTAACAGAACTAGTCCACAATAACCTGCAAATTTCTGCCTGAATTGTGAGTCGAAAATATTCAAGCAACAATGTCCTAATATCAATAGTTACGGAGATAAGCGACTTCAAAGCTTACCTTTTTCTTGAATATTTCAAACCAATATTCTGTAAAAAGTTGAACAATCGCGTAAGTTACATATTCATAATTTTATTTCATTATTTTATTAGTGATAGTGTTGAGGGGATGTCTAGTTTGTTATCGACTATATTGTAGAGAGTCATCAGGTCTGTAATATTTCTTCTTTTGTTTTAAAGTTTTTGTATCTTTGAAAAACTTATCTAACCTTTCACAAACAAACTATTTTATATTTTACAAAAATATATTATTTAGAATCTATCATTTACTGTATAATAACAATAGTTTAAACTTAAACTACTACTACTTAAGTAGAAGATAATCGTCTTTTGTTGATCGGGCATTCTTGACGAATGTTTACTGAACTCGAAGAACCTAATCCACTTAATGAATAAGTTTTTTATGTTTCTTTCCACTTTTTTTGGATAAATATAAATAAGATTTGTCATCAAAGTTTTCGTATTCAAATTATATAAAGATAAATAAACTAAAAATAATTATGAATTAAAAAATATATGGTCCTTATCTATAAAATTGAAGTTTTATGTAGAAAAAAATCAAACATGTTTTACGAGATGTGCACAGTTAATCAATTGAAGTATTAGCCGTTGCAATCGATATAATTTTACCATTTTTATGGTAGTCGTGGAAAATTTGTACCGTAGCTACAAAATCTCTCAGAGATATTTCAGGCGTAACCCTTTCAATTGCTCTTTAGACAATTTTAAATTTGTGAATGACATTGATGGAGAGGGTCTAAGTCTTATAAATTACTGATTTATGTTAATTTATTTATATTTCTTAAATCATAAATATCAAAGCCTAGCTAGGCTTTGATGCTACAGCGGGTGGTCAGTTCACAAAGATTGGGAGTCCCTGTCAAAAGGACAAGAAAGTCTTTTGACAGAGTTCCCAACCCTTGTCTCATCATGAGCCCCGCCTAATATTGACGGATATTTAACGAAACCCGGAAGAAAATGTGACAAAAGCTCCCAACTTATAGAGTTAGTAAAACAAGCGGAACCAATAATTGAAAATTTTTATGATTAATTTTTGCGAAAAGTACAAATTTATTTATTTATTTAATATTAATAAGGATTTAAGAACTACTAACTACTAACATATATATATTATATATAGATATATATTATATATATATATATATCTTATATAGTCTAGTTAGTATTGATTTCTTTGGGGGGAACCCCCGCCTACCAACAAATCTGGTCCTCAAAAGACCATTCGTCAACGCGACGTTTTCGCCTGAATCAAACAGGCATCTTCCAGGTTGCAAATTGTTACTAACTTTCTCGTTACGAGGGGCAAGTGCGAACACGGTCCGTTCGTACGGAAGCTATTCCAAGTGAGGTCTGTACGTAAAGTCTAAATTTGGGTCCTGTTGTCCCATTATTGGCCTTACTTATTTTCGAGGAATTTTGTATTAACGTACGCCCTTAAGGCCCAGCACCGGCCGGGAACACCCAAGATTTATACAAAATTTCCCGAAAATCATTAAGGCCAATAATGACACAGTACCCAAATTAGACTTTGACTTACCAGACCTCACTTGGTAATAAGCTTCCGAGTATACTAACGGACGTGTTTTCGCACTGGCCCCCGGAACGAAATTATTAACACGCAACCTGAAGTGCCTTTGTGATTCAGGCTGTAAACTTCCGGTTGACGAATGGTCGTCTTCTGAGGACCAATTTTGACGCGGGTTCCCCCAAAGAAATCATACTAACAGTTCTACCACCCCGTGAAAACACCTTCATAGGCCGTAGTAAGATGCATCTACCCTCTCATCTCCTATCTCTCTCTCTCCTCTTCTGTCTCTCTCTCTACTGTCTCTCTCTCTCTCTCTCTCATCTCCCTCTCTATCTCTCTCTCTCGCTCATCGCTCTACCCTCTCTATCTATCTCTCATTCCGGCAAATTGTGATGATGTTGCTGCATAAAATTTGACAAAACCGTTCCAATTTTTAAAAATATTCGTGTACACGAGATATGCAATAGGCAATATAAAAAATGCAACAGACCATCTATTTATCTTTCTTTGCAAGTATGTGTAATCGATTTTTATTTTCGATTATTATATTTATTTTGCTATAATAGATAGTTTTTTTGGTTTTATCTTCTCTTATAATTTTTTTTTTTATCGTCGGATCAAATGAATTTCATGGTATTTACTCGTAGTTGCCCTCAATACTAACATCTGAATATTTTAGATACCCAGCAGTAAACAACACTCCCTTAATTGCACATAATTCAATAGTATCTACTGGATTCAATTGCTTTTTGTATTGATTGAACTCTAACTGCTACATTACTTTTAATAATAAAAAAGTATCGGAGAAAAGTAAACGAAAAGACTCGACTTGATCCTCAATTATGTATGGTACGTGGTAAAATTACTACGTTGATGAAACCCCTTAATATATTATATATGCTGGAATCCTTCCAGAAGTTTGATGGGAGCTGGACTATGATCTTTCGCTAGGAGAGAGTATTGTTTTCATCAGGCGCAGATGATCGTTTCAAATTACAAATCTGTAAATCCTCGTCACTTTCAGTATCGCTGATGATGATGAGGAAGATTTGATTCGTAAGTGATGCAATTTTTTTGTTGTCAAAAAAAATATTGATTATTTTATTATAGTATAGTTTTTTATATATTATATATATATTATTGTATAATAAATATATTTAATATAGATAAGTGTATATCTATTTATATATAAGTAATTCCACCAGCATGTTTCAGAAATTACCATTCTATCCAGGGTGTTGTACAACTGTCAAAATATCAGAATGAAATGTCTTTTGTTTCTTGTTTTTCTAAATTATTTGAAAAATTGATTTTTAAATATTATTATTGAATCTTCACGTTTGTGTTTACTGGGGTATTATGCCGTGTTGTTACGACCTTTCGGGCTGACGTTTCGGATCCCATTGCAGGGTCCATCATCAGGGCTGATGTGTTGTCTTGAATGTTGGTGTTGTGGTTAAGTATCGGCTTGCAATATCGTGCCGAAGTCATGATGTGTTGTATTGTGTTGTATGTATGATTCATCTGTTGTCTGATCACTATCTCTGCGGAGTCTGCGACGAGAATGACTTTGAAGCGCCGGATACCAAGATGTTTTTAATTTGAGACCATCATCTCTATTAATGTTTATCGGATGCTTGTAGATTTCTAGTGCTTCCTTGATAAGACGCGCATGGTGACTCTTAGGCTTTCCAAGGATTTTCGGTTCGAAAGCAAAATGATGGCCGGTATCCAGAAAATGCTCAGCCAGTGCTGATTTTTCTGGATGACCGAGTTTGCATGCCCGTTTGTGCTCGTTGACCCTTTTGGAAATGGTACGCGCCGTTTGCCCCACGTATACTTTATCGCAGTCTTGACAATCGAGTCTATACACACCGTCTGTTTCTAAGCGATCTCGATCCTTCGCTGATCTCAACATATCCTTAATTTTGAAGTTCATTCATGCCGTGCATGAATGAACTTCAAAATTAATTTCAAAATCATGAAGTGCATTCGAACCGAAAATCCTTGGAAAGCCTAAGAGTCACCATGCGCGTCTTATCAAGGAAGCACTAGAAATCTACAAGCATCCGATAAACATTAATAGAGATGATGGTCTCAAATTAAAAACATCTTGGTATCCGGCGCTTCAAAGTCATTTTCGTCGCAGACTCCGCAGAGATAGTAACAGATGAATCATACATACAACACAATACAACATATCATGACTTCGGCACGGTATTGCAAGCCGATACTTAACCATAACACCAACATTCAAGACAACACATCAGCCCTGATGATGGACCCTGCAATGGGATCCGAAATGTCGGCCCGAAAGGTCGTAACAACACGGCATGATACCCCAGTAAACACAAACGTGAAGATTCTGAGTGGCCGTGAAAACCTAAGAACATTATTATTATTGAATTTCTTGATTACTCGCAATTATTGGAAAAGTTTTAAGAATTGTGCCAGTAGTTAAATTAAATTGATTATTAATAATATTTTGTTTACTATTTCATGCTTTACTAATTTCTAATGATTTTAAATTATTCAATTTCAGATCAAAATTGTTTGTGTGTAAAATAGAAAGTCCTAAATTTTTATCAAAACCGTGATCATTTTCTAATAAATGATTTGCAAATTCAGAAAAACCATGATTATTCAGACATCTTAAATGTTCTTTAACTCTTACATTGAAATTTCGACCAGTTTTTTCCAAAATAAAATTTAGAAATGAGACATTTTATCTCTCTCTCTCTCTAGATAAAAAAATTCCAATTGAATGCTTCAAGTTAATCTAGCTTGGGTCTCTTCAAGCAGTCTAATTTCTCATTATCTGACAGTCAAGACTTTTTTTATATTTCTCTAAAATAAAAATATATTACAAATATTTAATTATGTAATTCCGTAGCAGTATATGCTAAAATTTATACCTGACTTTATACAACGGCAGCTTAAAACCACAAAAGATAATACAAGCACACTCCAGGGAAGTCGAACGGGAGCTGATCTGTATCCGGTCGCTGTGGCCGGAAGTGGGAGGATGGCGAAGATCTTTAGTAAAAACGTCAAAACTGTGAAATTTTTAAGACATTTTACATGTTGTACCTCTTTTTAAGACTGATTCCGTTTTCTTTCATAATATTAAGAGACAACTGAAAGACAGGACCACGACACTTTATTCTGACAATAAATTATATATTGAATAACTTGAAAAAATACAGAGGAAATACATCAGAACGCTTCACTTTAGGTTAAACATCCCACGGCAACATTAAGCAGATTCACTGAATTACTTCAACATCTTCAATATAAAAAACAGACACACTGCTCCTGACATTGTTAATTTGTACAAGATTTGTCGAAACCAATTTAATTGTCCACCCCTTTTATCACTTATCAACATACACGTCCCAGCAAGAGCGACTAGAACACAATGCACCTTCCACATTCCTGTAGCTCGTACCAATTACGGATTACGCTCCCCCATAGTGAGAATGTGCCGAATCTACAACGACTTGTTCACCGACATCGATATCTATCATGTGTCTCTACACAACCTAAGATCACAAGCGAACATAATTGTGCGACGCAACATTGAATTAATACTTGATTAATAACTGAATATTGATTCATTACTGCATAGCAAGATATAATTAATGTTAGGTAATACGTATAATTTATTATTGTTACTTACTTTATTATGTTCTACTCACTACTGTTACAATGTATGTCTTTTATTTTAACACGCTTATATTATTATTATGTACTGCTTCAAAATTATTTCTATGTGAGATATGTTAGGATATAAGTTAACATGTTAATTACTAACTATTTACACTAATTTATTTACAAATATCATTTTCTTATATCTTTTAATATTTCCAAATAAACAAATAAATAAATAAATATTGTGTGTTGAAGTGCACATGGCTGCTCCAGCCGGTAGAATAAGGTTAACGGCTAAGCATAACTAATCAAATAGGATTGTGATGAGACATCTAGACAAGAACGAGTTCTTGCATCTCATAATGAAGGTAAAGATTGGCGCAAGAAGGCTGAACATCATGGCTGAAAAAACCTAAGTCAGTCAACTAAAGAACTGGCCAGTCGACGAAATAAAGCAGCTTGAGAAAGATATAGAGAGGAGAGCGACTGCGGGGAATAGGGTGAACGGTGTTTTTAATGCAATTATTTCTAATAGAAATATATCTACCGAGGCAAGACTAGCGGTACATAATGGAATTCTGGTACCAACACTGGCATATGAAAGTGAAGCCTGGAGCTAGCGGAAGAGGAATGAAAGTAAACTAAAGGCAGTGGGGATGAGAGCCATTAGACGTATGTACCTACGGCAAATCCATTTTTGATATAATAAACAATAAATATATTAAGAATGAATGTTAAACGGATCATATAATAATTGATTAATTAAAAAGGGGTGGCTCAGGTGATTTTGGGATGTTGAGCGAATGAATGAGGAAAGAATGGTAAGAAAGATATATAAAGCAATTGTTGATGGTGCCAGAAAGAGAAGACGACTGCAGAAGACGTGGCATGACCAAGTTGACCAGATAATTGAATATGGTCCCGTTAGAAGCCTCAACAACTGTCGAGCTTTCATGCGAAGCTGTATGAATGTGGATGAGGTGAGAATTGTATGTCATTATGGGGGGATAACTCCGTGGGGAAACGGCCTGATGCTAAATAAGTAACTAAAGTGATGATAGCCAACATGACAGCCAACGTCTGTTGAACGGATAGGTCGCAAAAAGAAGAAGAGTTTATCAATTTTTGAATGTACAACTTATTTAAAGTAAGTAATCATTGTGGTTTAAGACAAAGCACGCAACGTTTTTGATTTTATGGACATACGCATACTAAGTGAACGATCATAGTACTGCGATTGCATTTTTTTCTTCTCCTTTTTAGTAATTTTTAAAATGAATCCTTTTTTTTTTCATTTTTTTGAAATTCTAATTATGTCAAATATATTTCTCATTTCTAAATGATATTAATCTGAAAACTCAAATGCCGTTTTTATAATCCTACAAACCGACAGATTATAATCTGTCGCATATACAATATCTAATAAAATAACGCATCAGCATTTGTAATATATTTTTTGACAGTAAAACTGTTTTTTTATCCTAAATGAATGATTGTTGTATTGTCATCCGGAATACGTCTCTCTGTTAAATCAAAAACTGACCGTCAGGAAGTGGGCAAATGTTGATAACTAAATTTTGTGAAGTGAAGCTCAACAAAAGTGTGTAAAAAAGACAATACATTGATTTCTATCTGCTAACAAAAATAATACTTAATTAATTAACTCTCGTTATTTATAGTCTGAGAAAAAAAGAGTATTTAACTCTTAAGAATAATAACCTCTATACCTCAGAATATAATTTAAGCAACGAATGAAGGCTAAATCGAAGACAATGGTCCCATTGCATATACAACGAAATGAGTATTTCACTATATTATTGAATGTGCTAATAACAAAATGGAAGATAATTTACGTTTAAATAGTAAGTATTAAATAAGATATTACACTTTAAAGTTTCGAAAAATGCACTGCATATTTTGACATTTCATAGGCAATATATGAGGTTTGGTTAGGTTAGGTTATTAGGTTTGGTTAGGTTAGGTTATTAGGTTTGGTTAGGTTAGGTTAGGTTATTAGGTTTGGTTTGTTTAATTTAGATTACGATTATTTTAGTTAGATTAAATTAAAAAACAGGACGTTAAATTATATAGTGAAATACTTATTTTCATTGTATGAACAACGGGACCATAGTCTTGGATTATTCCCTTGTATCTACATTTGAATATATCATCATCAGTATTAGCCATTTTCTATCCAATGTCGAAAAAATTATAATAATGATTATAAATTATAAGAATAACGTGTTTTAATACACTTTTCTCTGTCCATTGTCGCTTAATAATTACGTCTATCTAGGTCAACAAATTTTCATAGTAGGCGGTGTATCTGTCGCAGCCATCTGGTTAAATAAGCCAGTTAGTTGGACGCCTAGGCCGTTCATTAAACGCCGGCATTCAATTGGATGCCTAGGTCGATAGTTAATTGAACTAGAATCACTCAACGTTTAACGAATTGGCGTATTGATGTCAGCCCTTTGAAGATGACTGACCAAGACTCAGCCAAGTAATTCAAATTTAGATCTGTATCTATTACGTGTACAAATTAGGTATACAAAAACATCATCGTATTTGAATGCAACGTTGTGCCAAACTTCTTAGCAACCAGTGAAGAACTTTCAGAGATTATCGATTTTTTACAAACGAACATTTACATTTTTATTTATACAGATTACTAGTTACTAAGTGGTAGGTATTAGTAATAAATAGTCGTAAATAACTTGTGAACTCATGGTCACCCTAACCAAACATCAGAAATTCATCAATATCCGATTTAACTAAATGACTACACGACGTTCAGCCATCTAGTTAAACGTTGCGCTCAATGACTTGGCTAGTCGTCCCTCAGCCATTTAATTGAATGCCGGCGTTTATTGAACGGCCTAGGCGTCCAACTAACTAGCTAATTTAACCAGATGGCTGCGACATATCCAATGAATTTTTTTTGTGAATATAGATGAACCGGAGTGCAATCAGACGTTTGAATCTGGTTTTCAAAAAGAACTCATGTGATTATTTCACATTAATACTGTAGGAAAAATGACATCCGTATAATTTAAGATAACCGATTAACGATAGTATCTAAACAAAATTGTAAAAATGAGCCAGAAGTACATTTACCGAAGGAAATCTCCTATAAGTTTATCTCCTTTTTACAACCAAACAAAAAAAATTGAAAATATAATGAAGGCAAAAGTACCAAGCGCCTTCGGATAATTTTGGGGTATGGACAGCAGTGCCCTCTCGCGGCATCCTGGGCAACCCCAGCTCGGTAGCCAGGACCTTTACCAAATTTTGGCGCTTGGTTGTACGCATAGGGAACCATGTGGGTGGAGACCAACATTGTGGAATATTAATTTCCTGACGACTTATACAAATATTATTTTATGGTATGCAAATGATCAGTTAAGGGTAGGTGTGAGTAATATGGTTAGTTTGGTAAGGTACACATCTTTCGAGTCTGTTTTACTATTAAATTGCCTCTTGCAACCTAATGCATCTTGCCATTACGTATGGAAGTGAGGGATTATTAAGATTTCACGATTTTTTGTAAATAATTTTTTGTTTTTTAGTTTATTTATTTTATTGTTTATTTTACATTATTGTTTTAATATAAGTTACTTATAACTGCCACACTAGGTAAAGCCTGTTCTGTGGCAGTTATTTTCATTTGCTAGTTATGTAATAGTAACTAATAACAATAGTAAAGAAGTATAAACGTAAAAAAGAAAGCCGAAAGAATTTAGTAATAATACAATCATAAGAATACATAAATCTTAAAGAAAATATACATACATTAAGATAAAAATTTAAGTATATACAAAAATAAATACAAAAGATAAGATATAAAAAAAAATTAAACAGATACAAAAATAAATACTATATTTAAAATAAGATATAAAAAAAATTAAACATATACAAAAATAAATACTATATCTAAAATAAATTCCCTTATATTATATGAAAAATTAAAAAAGCACAATATTGGGAGCTTGAATAATCAATGACAAATTAACATTATTCTTAAAAATAATTAAAACTAACAAATTAACATAATTCTTAGTAATAATTAGCACTAACAAATACGTGAATAGTAAATAGAATTCAAAAAGGGTAGTATAGACGGTTTGGTCATGTTAAGCTAATGAATGAGGAGAGAATGATATTGAGTCCAAAAATCGACAACGATGGATGTGGATGAAGCGAGAGTTGGTGTCAGGATAGAAGAGTGTGACGTTCCATCCCCTCAGCCTACTGCTGCGGGGAAACGACACGATAGTAAGTTAAGAAGTGAGTAAGTTACAGCATTTAATATTATCACTAATATATAAGTGACATAATATTGTTAAATACGCATTTCCATTATTCAAAATGATATAATTTCCATTTCATAGCCATGTGACTCTGGCCTGAAAAACCATTGAAATAACTACCTAAAATGTTTCATTTTAGAAAGAGCGATTTGTGCCGTTTTACAAGTTATAAGATGTTGGTAAGAAAGGATATAATTACTTACATATTTTTGTCATTTTTCATCAGATTACGTGAGTTCATAGCAAGAAGATGACAAATATTGCTTGGGAGTTGAAATTTGGTTTTTGATCAGCTCACTGAAAAGGGTATATAAAAATACAAATATGAATAAACATTTCATTCCAAACTACATCTCGAGCACAAAACAATACAAAAGCATAACAAACGTATTTAAGTGACGCGAAGGAAATAAATTGGAAGCCATCAAGTTGATGCTGGTAACAGATGGAAAGAATACTTACAAGCTAGACTGAGAGAATGAAAAATGACCAAATTGTGAGGAGAATACAAAAAGTGAGAAGAATCTAAAAACCAACAGTGTTTTTATTTTCGAATGCATGATAACCACCGAAACAATAATTAATCGAATAATCTTCCTAATATGAAAAAAAAAATTACCAAGTAATAAATTTTATAATGTATACATTAACTTGTATATGTTTACACTAACTATAAGTGAAACTAGTTAAGGGGGGGGTAAGGTTAATTCGTACAAAAAAAGGCATGTTTTTGTGAATTTTTTGTGATGACACAGTTAAAATCTCTTTATTTAAATCAATGGTTTATTAAAGTATGATATTTGAAGAATATTTTGTAAAATTTTCAAGAAGAAATATTAAAAAATACGACAATGGCAGCAATTATTCGGACGTGTCTCGGAAAAAAGTAGAATTGCGGTGTCCATCATAACTTGGTGCTAGATCATCTGAAATCAAAAAATCAAAAAAAAGTTCATTCGTAAGATAATAGGTTTTCCCATGTAACGCTGGGAGGGTTTTTTGAAATTTCAATTTTTCAATTTTTCGGAACACTTTGAAGGGAAAAACGCGATTTTTTGCGAAAAATATCGACTAATTTGTTATTAAAAAATAAAAATGAATAACATATTTGAAAAAAGTCTCCAGCGTTACCTGGCGTTAGCGTAAATTATGTACAAAAATAGTGTTCAAAATTTCAAAAGGATCGGTGCAGTAGTTTTGAAGTTATGATGGACACCGACTTTGAAAACGTGAGATGTGGGGAAAACGCTTTAAAGTTTTGCACACTGTAAAATTCAAAATAAAACTCAACACTTATTTTATACTTACACATAATCGTCAATGCCATGTTCACACAGCAAAGAGCTTTCATCATCAGCATCTTTTTGTCCTTGTCTACGCAAAACTCTTCCAATACAATAGCACGTCCGGTAGTCCTCAGGTGAGCGCGTCTCTTAGCTGCCCGAGCAGGTATAGAAAATCAGTCTGAGTATCGCTCAAATGTTCATAATTTCGTCAATTTTGCTCCGATTGACTTGAAATTTTGACAAAATATTCTTGCGATGTTATACATTCATTTAAAAAATTAAAAATAAAATGCAAAAAAAAAGTTAAAAACCTTACCCCCCCTTAATGTATATGTCGAAGGCCGATCGTGGAATTCGCCGGATAATGATCTGCCTAGGCTTTTCGTGATACTTCGCCACGATCGGTCTTCGACATATACATTATCAACATTTACACTTTGTTACATATATAAAATATGAAAAGAAAAAGGAATTTCAAATCCTCATTTTATTTATGTTAAAATGAGGATTGAGAATAATTATGAGGCTTTTAAGAAAAATATTAAAAAATACACTCAGAGTTAATTAATTTTTATTTTATATAATGTAATCTATTAACTTATTATTTAATAATGAATATATATTTTTTATTATATAATTCTGTGGAATATTCCTTTAATAATATTGAGTTTTAATATTAATATTCTTTTTACTGCATACTGTTGTATTGTCTTTGCATATAATTTTCCTCTATAATCTCTTTACTATATTAATATTTTTAAATAATAATTGCACAGTGTTATATGTTTAAGACTTATTATTACCTTATTTTTTACCGTTGTCACATTACTGCATTATGTTTATTGCATATTAGTTTTTTTCTTATACGTACAAAGTATGTACTACATATTATTAAATGCATTTTAAATATAATGATACTCCTCTCCTACTCACGAGTAATATTACTCACGTAGAAGATAAATACAATATTAAAATTTTAAACTATCATTATTGTAAAAAAATATGTATTTATCTATTAAATTATTTAATAAAATCAATTTTTAATGATGACTTATTTAAAAGAACTCCGAGATTCTTATACGGTGTTCAACATGCAAATTTAGGTCAAATAAATAAAGAGAATAAATATCTGTACTGAGTGTCTTGTGTAGTACAACTAGATCGGATATTGTTCGTCAGTACTCTAGTTTGTGCATATTGAGAAAGGCAAGACGATTCTCATAGCTGTGAGGATTTCTGTGTTGAGCGGTTCTGTAGGACAAAATACGCAGAAACTTTTTCTGCACTCTATATATTTTAAGTCTACATTTAAAAATAAAATGTCCTCATAAAAAATCTATGATGATCAGTGTCCTGTAGTGTGGTCGGGTCCTAAAGCGGCGTACCATGAGCAAACGGAGTCCTTACCAACGTACCTACCAAGCGGGATCAGGAACGAAGAGGACGAAGTCGGCGCTGGTTCATATCACATGTTTCCCCAATTTTTCATTCTTCCTTTGACAGGAAAATCATTTCCATACGTTAAGATTTATAACCTATATAGCAAGCTTTATAACTATTTGATATCAAATCCTATAAACCTCAAATCCACGTAATGGGGTTTGATATTGATCGTTGCAGACTGATAAAAACAACAACAAAATTGTTGTTTTGAAATTGGATAATAAATTTTTGCAACAGGACATGTTTACAGTAAAATGTAGCACAAAGGCCGGGAAATAATTTTGCTATTATATTAGAAATTTTCCAGACGTGTAATTTACTGTTTTGGAGACAGGAATTGGCCCCCCAGATCATGCGATTTAGTACCTGGAATTTTTTCTTTGATGATATGTTAATAATAAGATTCATGCCAGAGCTCCAAAAACAAAGAAATCAGCTAAAGATAATATAAAGACAGATGGAATTGGTAAAACAGAGCCTCTACTATGTGAAAATGTAATGGAAAATTTTGTCAAAGGATGTCCGTTTGTGAGATGTTACGAGGAGCCTATTTTACCGATATTATTTTACGTATTTAATTGTTATATATTTGTAGTGTATGTATTGAAATTTATTGTCAATGTTCTTTTTAAATAATGTGCATTTTGTGTATAGTTGGGTTTGCACTATCCAATAAATTAAAGCAACTTTAGACAGTCGTCGATTCAGTATAAAAGTTTTTGAAAAATTTTTGTGTGATCATTGACAATATATCGTATTGAGCTGTCCAAATCCGTATACAACTCATTTTAGTATTTGTGGGTTGCATGTTTTCTGAATAACTGTGTCATTAATTATCTCAGTTTTTTTCTTTCAAATCCAGCCTTAGTGTAATACGAGTACATATTGTTCATGATAAAACAATACTCCGTAAATAACTTAACAGTTTTTACAGGAAAGGCAAAAATCTAGATAATACCTAGATTCTTTTCAATAAATAGAATACGAGTAATTTTTTTAATGTAATAAGACATACAAATAATTATTTTTAAGATATTCGAAATAACATATGATAGATACAAATAAATACTTGATTTTAACAAAAGTGTGGTATGCGAGGTATTGTTTTATCATGAGCGATATATATCATTCAAAAGAATCACCGTATCTACCTGGCACGTTGTTTTCAAATTTTGGCTCCATAATGCAACACATTTCTCAAGATTCATCTATTGAGATAAATTTTGAAAAAATGGATATTGTTGTACTTAATCACTCAAAAAATGTACTATCTGAGGGAATCCGATCATTTTTCCTTAAAAAATTTAATGTAAATTTCACTCTTGATATCGATAATATATACAAATATGGCTCTCATCGATCATTTTATTATAATAGCCTCCTTCAGGGTTACGGTAAATTATGCAAATCCATCGACATCCGGCAACCTTGGAGCTTCAACCCTCCCCACAGCGGTAGGGGGAAGAAATTGAAAATTAATTAATATTGTCATTTATTACCGCTGCGTTTCAAGGAAAAACTATTTGCAGAGCAGAAGGTGACCATCAATAAAAAATTGCAAATACTGGTAAAAAAGGAATTTAACAAAAATTGGAAATAATATTTCCTGGCATATCCTAGTGTAATGCAAGTATTCGGATGAATTTCATTACACAATAAAGTATATTGCTCTCAAAATTCCGTAAAATTAATTGTAGATTTTCTCATTAGCGACATCTGTGGGGATTTAGGGGAATGAAAAATGGCTTTGTACAGGCCGCATGGAAAGGCGCTTACAACTCATATGTGAAAGCTTTCCACGCAATTTGAACATATATACAACTTCCAAAAAATGAACAAGCATGGTATATTCTATCATGGGTGGAAATGGCGAATGTTACATTGTGTAAAGTGATCACTGAAGCCAACCATAAAGATAGGTCATAAGTCCTATGTACACCCAAAATGACTTCTATACCTACTTTCCCATAATAAATACAGTTTCGTCTCTGTGTTATCTATAATGTACATTAAATTATCGATTTTATTTTACAAAATTCTGAAATTTGAAACAGAAATTGTGTTGAAATTTCAGATTCCCAACGCTTGCCTGCTTGTTCGCTTTTTCAATAAACATAAAATAAACAAAAACATAATAATAAAATGATATTAAAAATGTACCAGGCCTCGAAGCACGAGCTGAATGTAAACATATTTTTTGGAAAAAAAGGCAAAAGTAAATATTTTCTGGCAGAATATAATGTTGAAATATGAATACTTTTTTGATAAAAGCGATATAAATATTATTACATGATGTACTGTTTGTTTGTTTCGATTAATTTGATTGAAATTCTAGTGAATTTCAGCTCAAAGTAATAACAGCACGCCCCTGGAATATTCAATATATTATATTAACAAAATGAAAATTTCTCGACAGGTACCCACTTATTATCAATTCATCATTCTAGTCACTACCTTTTCATTATTTATTAGTCATTGGTCATAGTCATAACTTAAACAAAAATTTGAAAAATCCAAAATTATACTATAATTATTATTATTTTTTAACGAAAATTTGACAGATCTTCTTGATCGTCGCCACGAGTCTGCTTGCAAAGTTTCAGCTCGATTGGATCACGGGAAAAGGGTCAAAAATCGATTCAAAGTTTTTTCGACGGCAAGCCGGCAAGCAAGCAAGCAGACGCCACGAGTTAATATAATGGGAGTAATAAAATACCGCACATGGTGCATACTGCTATAGCATTTAAAAACAACAAAGTCACTTTGTGACCTGATGTACTATATTGATCCTTTTTATACGGACACCTTCGTATATACATGATACTCCAATATATGTTTATTTTCCTATCATTTCTTGTTACGCCCAATATACATATTTCGAAGTTTTTGAAACTCTATTTTGTATCACTCAGAATCTGTCCGTTCAAAATATTTTAATACACAATATGTTAATTCAGAGGGTGCCTAGTAAAACTTTCAAAAACTACTTTATGAAAACACTTTTATACAGAAGTTTTTATCGGAGTGCCGGTTGACTTTATATAATCCAAAGTTTTTGGACCAGGCCTTTATTGAGAGTCAATGTTTTACAGAAAATATTTTACTTTCTTCAACTTAAGAATATTTTTAAGTTTTAGGAAACATACCAAATTAACTCCGAGCAGTGGATATCTCTAGGTACTATGAATAAAATAACATTTATTAATTTCTTTGGGCATACACAGTGAACGCAAAGAACTAACTAACTAACCATCACGCCAATTCCCCGTAGGGCTGGGCAAAGAGGATATAACACTATATTTTTCTATCTTGGCACACCACTTTTGCTTCGTCCACTTTCATACATATTCTCAGGCACACTCTTCGGTTGTTCTCTCCAACATTTGATTTATCTGATCATGTCAGGTCTTCCGCTTACCCGTTTTGTTTCTGCTGCCTTCAACACTATCCTCATAAATTTTCTCAACCACATGGACAAACCATCTCAGCAATCCTTTCTTTACTCTATCTTTTACGCTACAGCCAGCATTACATTCACTTCTAATTCGTTCACTCTCTACTCTATGGTACAAAGATTTTCCACACATACGTCCAAGAGACCGCAATTCTACCGCATTCAGTCTATTTTCCTTCTGTTTGGCCAATTCTTACATGAATTATGTTGAAATTTCAGGTACCTTAGCCATATAATTTACCGCAAAACTTTTCTTTATTTTTGCCAGGCAACGTCCGGCATACATATGTAGTATTCACTAAATATTTCTCAAGACTATTTCAAGTATTGTCGTATGAAAGGATATCTAGGATTTGTAAAGCGTGCTAATGAATATTCAATTTAATCTGAATTCTTTTCGTCTCGACAAATCGATTTTTCTAGCCTATACCTGAGGGCCCCTCGAATCCGCTCTTTAAATTAAAAAAACTTGATTCGTAGCAATGAATATTATTCTTGATATTACTAACATACTGACATTTGATTGCACAATGCTTTTGACGATTTCGAAAATGAACAAAAAACTGGTTTTGATGAGCTCACCTTTAAATAATAATAAGGTGAGTTAGATACTTATTTCAATTTCAATTTAAATTGATTTATTTTTTATATAACATTTACATAACAAACGTAAATTTAATTCGTAAATGTTATAAGTAAGGTAGAAATATATAAACAACAAAAAAAATAAAACATTTATATATTTTTTTCTTTTTCAATCGGTTGGTTTTGACATTTAAAAAAATTAATTATAGTATTTGTTTTAATCAATTTATATTAATTTATTACACCTACATGTTTCGGAAAAAATCTTTTCATCATCAGGGTGTTTTATAAATGTCAAAATATCAAAATGAGTGATGTCTTTTGATGTTTTCTGAATTATTTAAAAAAATATTTTTAAATACTATTTCTGAAGTTCTTGATTACACAAAATTATTGGAAAATTTTTTAGAACTGGACTAGTAGTTAAATTTAAATGATTATTAATAGTATTTTGTTTACATTTGTTCATCTTTGCAAGATGCCTGTGATGATATATATATATATATATAGATTTTGATAAGTAAACAATATAAAAACAGTTGACGACCACAGCGAGTTGGGGCGAAGCCAGGGAGAGGAAGATTCTCGACACGGCAGCGCGTCGTGGACCTATTGTGTGTTTGTGCCAGATTTGAACGTGATACGAATACAAATTATGATTGTTCATATAAGCGCTTGTTTTTATGCTTCGACCAATATCACGCATATTTATGATTTATTTTATTAATTTCCGTATTTATTCAACTAGATTCTAGTCTAATTTTAAGTCTAGATTATATTAGTTTTATGATTGGATTCAGTAATTGTAAGTAAAATAGTGCCAACGCCATAATTATTGAGAGTTGTTAATATTAGGTCCTTACATATGAAATTGGCGTTTTTTCGTACTGGCAAATTTGATCTCAAATATCTTCTCTTTGGTTAGGAATTCCAAATCCAAATTTATACAGCTATTTACTCATGTATTTGTGTTTTGAAAATTATAATTCATTTGTTTTTTCCTCAATTGTTTTTTCTTTGCGTCTCTCAGTTTACAAAAGGAAAAACTTGAAAAATCGCGTTATTTACGAGTACGAGTTCCACCGTGGCACCAGTGCTGCAGAAACGGCTCGAAGGATTAATGATGTGTATGGCGACGGTGCCGCAAAAGAAAACACAGTGCGTTTTTGGTTCCAACGTTTTCGTTCTGGAAATTTCGACCTGCAGAACAAGCCCCGTGGACGGCCGGAGACCAAAGTTTATAATGAAGAATTGAAGGCTATTGTGGAAGCGGATCCATCGCAAACCACATCCGAGTTAGCTGCAGGCTGCGGTGTTAGTGATAAAACTGTTTTAATCCACTTGAAGCAAATTGGTAAGGTGAAAAAGCTTTAAAGGTGGGTACCTCACGAATTGAGTGAAGCAAATCAACAAACGCGCGTTGACTGCTGCGTTGCATTCCTCAACCGGCACAATAATGAAGGGATTTTAAATCGAATCATTACCTGTGATGAAAAGTGGCTCCTGTACGATAATCGGAAGCGCTCATCGCAATGGCTGAACCCTGCCGAACCAGCCAAACCATGCCCCAAGCGAAAATTGACTCCAAAAAAGTTACTTGTGAGCGTTTGGTGGACTAGTGCTGGTGTCGTTCACTACAGCTTGCTTTAATCTGGCCAGACGATTACTGCAGATGTCTATTGTCAGCAACTGCAAACCATGATGGAAAAGCTAGCTGCTAAACAACCGAGGCTGGTTAATCGCTCTAGGCCACTGCTGCTTCATGATTACGCTAGACCACACACTGCACAACAGACGGCTACCAAATTAGAGGAGCTTCAATTGGAATGTCTAAGACATCCACCGTACTCTCCGGACCTTGCCCCAACAGATTACCATTTTTTTCGAAATTTGGATAACTTCTTGCAAAGGAAAAAATTCAACTCCGATGGGGCAGTCCAAACCGCCTTCAAAGATTTTATTAATTCCCGTCCGAATGGTTTTTTTAGTAAAGGGATCGATGAACTATCTATGAGATGGCAAAAGTGCATAGATAGCAATGGTACATACTTTGATTAAATAAATATATTATAATAAAAAAAAATCGGCTTTATGTTCCTCCCATACTAAACGCCAATTTCATATGTAAGGACCTAATATTTGTTATAAATAGGAATCATCCGTATATTTCAAGGGGCTATGCCAGTGACGTACGCCAGTTAAGGCTGTGAGAACGGTGCTATCTAGAGTAACGTAGAGTCTTGATAACGTTAGTGATGGACATTTTTAAATAGAGAATTTTTATTATGCTTTTTTGGCTTCTTATACTTCATTATTGTATTATATATCATTATTATTTGAGTCACCTGGTAGCGTTAGTGACTGACATTGTTACGGAGATAACTATTTTTTGTTCCTCATTTAATAAACCTTTTCATTATTTGTGACATCTTGTTTTTATTATTTTTTTTATTTATTTTAATTTTATATTTAGATTTATAATGATAATTATAAATTTTATATTATTAATGATAAATATAAAATTTATCATTCTTAAAAAATGATTAATAACATTGAAATACGCGATTTAGTAATGGATGCAGTTATTACTTTTAATTTTCTCTAAACTGAAATATTAAAAAACTCTCATTAAGAGTTTTTTTTTAAAGAGCAGTATGTTTTTCAATTTTATTTAATACTAATTTTGATGAGATCTGCTTTTGGATCAGAAATTACGGAGAGACAGACATCGAAATTCCTTTTTTTGGAATTGAAAATGATATTTTTCTAAACACTATTCCAGGAAAAAATTCAACAAATAAGTTTCGTGTATTTTGAATTTTTTCATGAAGCTTTCTGTATATGCGACCCACACATTGAATCACAACAACAAATCGAATTAATGTAAAGACTGTTCCATACAAACTATTTGGACTGCGCCATGCGTGATCGCATGGGCAAGGTTCTATTACTGTAGGCACACCTCGCACATGAATGTAAAAAAACAAACAAAAATAATAAAAACAGATATTTAACACGAAACATGTATTTTTGGAGGCTTCTCGGGTCAAATCCGTCACGAAATTGAGTAAAAAAGTATTGGAAAAGTATAATATATGTTATTAATCAAGGATACTACTGGCTGCAACCCGTCAAAAATAACGGAACATTGGTTAGCGTCTTTGCTAAGCCCAAGTATATATTTATAGCATCTTTTTGGCGCTGTAAACGGCCGGTACGGGTTTGGTGCCCCATCTCTGACCGCTTTTTACACGTGAATTCGAACGAAATAACGGACATTACATGAAGTTACGGGGATAGACAGACAGACAGACGGACGGACAGATAACGAAATTATTATGTTTGATTATTGTTTATATAAACAAAGATCACCCTCTACAAAACTACCATAAGAATAGTAGTGACATATGTGTGCGAAGCATGGACAAAGACAGCAAAATCTGCGGAGATGCTGGACATATTTGAGAGAAGAGTGCTTCGCAAAATCCAGGGACCCGTGAAAGATGGTGAAACTTGGAGAGTAAGGTACCTACAACGCCGAGCTATATAATATGTTTGAGGCTCCCAAGCATTCTGTACATACTCGACTAAGTTGGTTGAGATGGGCGGGGCACGTGCAGAGAATGCCATCGTCGCGAATGCCCAGCAGGATCCTCGAGGGAAGCTGCGCACGCATAGCGTAAGTAGCGAAGTATGTAGCGAAATCATGTAGCGAAAATGCGAGACCACGAAATGTACTTGATTATTATTTATTTTATGTTCCAGTAATACCTAAATGTAATAATTTCGTTTGAATTCATGGATAAAAAAATGAAATACATGGCTGAGGGTAAGGATCGAATTTTGATCGCTTGAACGGCACGCAACAAGCAAACCAACCCAGCTACTACAGGTTCTGTTCAAAAACACACTATATATATCAAATAATAGCCGTACACACGAGTGAAAAATCACGGAACGCAATTTATATTTATTTTTGTTATACTTTATGTTAAGTAATGTTTTATTTTTCTTTATATATCACTTTATTAATTGTTTTTGATAGAATTATACCTTATCTCCTTTTTTTTATTATTACCTATCAATCTAAACATGTTTATATATATTGTTTCTTTAATGTTACGTTGTACCGTGTATTAATTAAATAAATAAATAAATAAATAAATAAATTTAGTTACAGATAATTCCGATACAATCTAAAAAATAATAATATCGAATTTATTATTCTTAGAATATTTTTAGTTTTGTAATTCTTTCATAATATTAACAAAAAAATGTTGTACATAATGAATAATTTATTCATAAGCCTGTACTCATCAATATTAATTATGAGCCTTAACTCCCTATAATATTCAACAAAACACTCATATTACACCGTGACATGTGAATAATGGTGCATCGAACACTGAAGGGAACTTAAGGAGAACTTGAGGGCGGTCCTCCCTTACACATAATATTAAACCTTCCAACATGCATCAATTTACCACAAATTAATTCCTTTATAATTTGAAAAAATATTTTTTAAGCGTATGAAATATGTGCCTTTTGTGTATTCCATACAAGAATATTCATCTCACGATTGTCCCTTTCAAAAATATGACAATTTTATTTACATTCAATTATTATAAAAAAAATATATAATGTCAATTTTGGTTATTTTATATCTGAAAGGAAAATATTTCAACCGGTTTGCGGTATTCTGTGAATATATCTCGAAAATAACAAAGACATTGTGTACATTGTCTGTTCCACGATTGCGAAGAAATATTATGAATATTATTTTTCCATGCGAATCAACTCCGAACAATACATAATAAATCAAATTGTCCGGAAATCCAAGAAAAGTTTAATCAAAGATATATTCGCAATCTATTTTTTCATGCTTCCCTTAGAGCACCCCTAAGACGAAAGGGTGGAACCAGGACCGTCTACAGGGCCTCTTTGCATGCCTTTAATAATTCAATTTTAGCCCCGTAATATTTACACTTTCCTGTTTACAAGTTTGAGTTGATTAATTAATTATATTAGAACGTAACATTCTCTGAAAAACGAAAATTAATTTTGTCAAAAAACTCATTAAAATAATGCCTATAGTGTGCTGGACACATAGCGACTTCTTTGTAATACGAAGCTAAAGTGACGTGCTAGCTTATGACATAGCCGTTAAGAGTACTTTCACGCACCTGCTAGTACTGCGAGTGCACCGATCGGGCGTTCCGTTCGGCGTATCACTTATTTAGGTACTTCATCAAGGCAACTGTATGATTTGTATGCAGAATCAGATATTTATCGTTGTCGTATTGGCCAATATCCTTATACACTAACATTAGTATATTGGCGAGCTATTTAATGTAGGTACGCAGGTCACCAGCGTAATAAATGTAATATGGATTCACTTGTACATAAATTGCACCAAAAAGGTAATTAATATAGCTCTGTTGATATATTTAATGCTCGTTCACTCCTCACATATAAAAATGAAAACAAGTCATTTGGAGAACCAAATGCCATAACTCCTTCAATGCAACTAATGGGAAAATATTAGCGAACTGTGACATATTTGCTTGGTTCAACTTTTAAAGCTCTTTAGTACACATTATCCTGAGGAAGAGAACATTGTTCTCGAAACATGTAGATTTTTTAATCTAATAAAGTGGTGAAAACAAACTAATTTGTGTTTTATTTTAATAATAATGTCACCACAAAGTTCAAGTCTTCTATATATTTACTGTTCGAAGAAAATATATTCTTCGAACAGTAAATATATAAATCGTCTTCAAAATACATCGAAAATTTTTGCCGTAGATATTGTATATTTATTTATTTAGAAAATTCTTATTTACAAAACTTCTTTTATAGTGCAATTATTTTTGTGGATTAAAGCGATTCAGAATAGTTCGTTATATATAGTTTAAAAAAACTACAAAATATGTTTTTACTTATATATATGCGTATGTATATTTTTAAATATAATATAAAGTCGGTCCAGCATGACGTAAATTTATACCTACTGCACGCCATTGTATTAATAAATAAATAAATAAATATGCTTCTTATCCTCAGAAGAGACTACTTTCTGTACAACTTTTACTTTCTTCAATTTACTGAAATAGTAAGAATAATAGAGGCAACCATTATTCCAGCAAACCTTCTGATATCATTTTTTTTTTTTTTTTTTTTCTTCCTTCTCTGTCCTCCTTCTCTGTACACAGTCATCCTCCACAGGATTATTACGAAACAAGGCGGCTCACGTAACTCGGTGGGCATGACACTGGCTTCGTACACTGAAGGTTCCGTGTTCGATTTCCGGTGAGGTCGCAATTAAACTGTGTTCGGATATTTCGCTTCTGTAATTGGAAAAAATTAAAGAAAAGGTTCAAGGGACAAGGGTAAAGTGAAATGAATTTAGGAACTTTGCAAACAAATCCTAACCACAAGACCAACAAGTAGCTTGTTGGTCTTGTGGTTAGGACACTGGCCTCGTGATCCAAAGGTTGCGGGTTCGAACCTCACTCCAGACTAGCAAGTTAGTCCTATTTTCATAGCACAAGCGTTTAGCTTAGTTTGAAAATAGTAAGAATATTGATGTGACACGTATTCCGTGTTCACATCCCTATTTAAAAAAAAAAAAAAAAAAAAAAAATGACGACAAGAACAGTTTGTATTTATTTTCAAGAAGCCTTGTAACATTTCACAAAGGGGAAGTTAAAATATTAGGCAAGTAAATTGAAGGGTTTAACTGTGAACAATTTGAACAATACATAGAAAGCTTGAGAAATTCAACGTGATACATTATAAATCAAATTTATAATGAACTTTAATTATACAACAACTTCTAGTAAAAAGTAGTAAAAAGCTAATCGAAGATATAAAATGATTATTTATTTTTTTAATAAAAAAAAACATATTTAGTATAAAACCACTATTTATTGAATGATCGTCCGTCTCTATGTCTGCCTGTCTGTCCGTTACTTCGTATAACGTACGTAATTTCGTTCAAATTTATGGCTAAAAAACATATTTAACGACCAGAGATGAGGCTTGAACCCCGGCCCAGCAAAATCGGCCTCTCCGTGGACCGCTAAAATGATAATTTAAATATATACTAGGGCAAAGCAAAGACGCGTGCCAATGTACCGTCATTTTTGACGAGTTACAGCTAGTGTATAAATAAAATTCTAAGCTTGAAATTAATATTTTTTTCAATTTGCCAGTGGGCTGTTTAAAAATTAGCTAGTAATATAACCCTGCATACTGCAGTGGATTAATATAAACTGATGATAAAAAATGTGATTTGAAGATTTGAAAAATAATAAAGTTTCTTTTATTGATTTTAATTAAACATCTTTGTATTAACCACTCAAATAGTAACTCTACGTCAACCGGTTTTGAAACCACTGTATCTTCAACAGAACGGACGAAAACTAACTATCCATTATCAATAGTCAATTTTAAAAAGGAAAACGGTATCTAGATTCTGCACGTAAATAATAGAGGCTTTAGATTAGATAACTTAGAAGTACTAGAAATAAAAAAATGCCTGATAAGCCAATATAATTAACAATTAGATAAATTTTATGAATAGCCCGTTACTTGAAATAGTCCTCTTTTTTGGCGTCAACTTCTCAATTACCCCCACCATAGCTGTAGCCACGCCCCCGTTTAAAAATTGATTTGTTTGCTAGAATAGATAACGGACAAATAGTAAATAGTTAGTTGGTAGACGTAGAGTTACTAGTTGAGTGGTTAATACAAAGTTTCTAATTAAAATAAATAAATAATTATGTTCAACTACAAAGTTAACGCTATAAACATCGAAAAATAGTTTATTTTGCTTATTTTCATATTTAATCGAACGATTTGTTAATGTTGTATTTTATTTTAAATAAAATTCTCTTAGCTTCAATTTTGCTTAAATAAATATTTAATTTAAAGGCCCCAGACATTGCGACGTCTCTGGGGGGTGATGTTGAAGGCTAGTGACATAACTTTGGCCTTTATTAAGGGCGGCAGGATGAGAATTATGAGGGGATAAGAACCAAAGTCGTTATTAAACACTCCATAGATATGGGAAAACTTTTAGTGAGTTGCCAAATGATGATTAGAAATAGTGAAATACGACTTTGCGAAGAGTTCTTTTATATTTGACTATAAATAATATTGATTATAGCCATTAGCATAATAATGTGCTCATTATATTATCTGACATAATAAGACCGTAAGAAAAATTGATTTTACTTCTGTGTGATCACTACTAGAAAACTGACGACACTTTATCAATACACGCTTATTGTAGCTTCACCTGTTAGTCTGTTTCTTCGTTTGTCTGGACGGAAACTTATAATCGATAATAACTTATACCCGCTTACCAAAGTCTTACCAAGCTAATATATTACACACATGGCAATATACGAATCAAGTATGTGAATAAATTTTTTAAATTTACTAAATAATCAATAAATTTATCGTAATTAATTAATCAAGTTTTATACGGGGAATTAGTTAAAGTGAAGTGAAGCGAAGTGATTTTCTACTAAATTATATACTTCATAAGCGCATTCAGAAAAAATGATTAGGAAATAAGTTAATGAGGTCACCATAAGATGGCGTTAGTTTCTTACCGAAGTAATTTTGTATGCTGGGTAGTATTAAAATTAAAAAGTAGAAAATTAAATGACATTAATTTTTTTAAGAACCAAGCTTGGACATTCAATGCAAATACAAATTTGGTCTTTTTTTTAAATGTAGGTTTTTATTATTCATTTATATCAGAAAGAGTATGCTAGACTTTAATTTTTAGGACAATGTCTTAGATAATACAATTACAAGTAAAATAGCACAAGGAACAAAGAGTGACAGATAAGAATTTCAGAATAACATTCTTAATTTCAACTTCTAAGCGTTTCTAATTTTTAACCAAAAAAAGTCAATGTGTATTATGTATGTAACATGTTTCAAAACATTTCAAAAATATCAGTACCCTCAAGACACTTTATTTCTCATACGTTCGTAGTATTTTAGAATATGCATCTCAGGTGTGGAATCCAGGTTATGCAGTACACGAAAATAGAATTGAAAGCGTCCAAAACAGATTCCTAAGATACCTAGACCTCCGTTCATTTAGATCTCATATAAGCAATGAAGACTCTGCGAAGTTTTTTAACATGCAGACCCTAACTCGTCGAAGAAACATAGCTGATGCGGTGATGCTATTCAAAATAACACACAATCTAGTTGATAGTCCGGAACTTCTTCAACGAATATCTTAACCACATCCCAACTCGCAATAACAGACATTCACCTACTTTTCATCTCCCCTTTTGTAAGACCAACTCAAAACAAAACTCCTTTATGTACAGATCCACAAATTCATTTAACACAAACTATCACCACATTGACATTTTCAACGCAACAATAAGAAACATAAAACAAACAATATCTACACTACCGCACCCAAACTAATTTGTACATTATATCTTCCCTTCTACTCCAGTCCCACATTCCCCTCCACCCTCTCCACTCGCTATTAATGTAAGTTAAAGTAAATTTTTAAATTCAGTGGAAAATTTGTAATTGGCATAATTGTAAAAACCATTATTTCATATTTTTAAGATTGTTTTGCTTTTAATTTTCCCCAAAACGAAATAAATAAATAAATAAATTAATTTAAATTAAATATTTTTTTTACATTGAACTTCAATGTGACACTAGAAATATCTTTGTATAAGGGTCGGTTGATAATGTACATGTTAGAAAATAAAAATTAAATAAACGCTCTAAAATCGGGCTGTAGATGAAACTCAATAAAAGCAAAGTAATGTGCCGTTTAAACCCAATCATATAATATACTACGATATTAATATCCGTTTATAAAAATAATAAAATTGTCTTTATGGCATAAATGACATAACAGACTATTAATATTTGTGAGGATATTAAGGCTTTAGTTTAATATTAATAATATACTTATTTAACGTTTAAAGCGTAATCTACGGGCAGTCAAAATCCCCCGTACGATTTAAGCGATTTCTGTTATATTTAGCCTATGAATGGTCTCGTAAAACAAGAAAATAGTGGCAATGAAATTTAACGAGGGAAACAGAAATACTTTGAAATAATAAATATCTGAAATTGTTTGGGGGTTGCGTGACACGAAGCTATTTCTGCGGCCCTTAAATTAGCTAAGTGGTTTCCATACCTCTTAAAAACAAAATGTAATTTATATATTATCGTTCACACAATTATTTTTTACCATAAGTCATTTTGGTTTATTTTATATATTAATATTTTTTTTTATTTTCTGCTTCCATCATTCCTTTATAAGAGCTATAATTATAAATTATATATTCCAAGACAACAATTAAATTTTGATTCCCTGTTAAGTTTAATGCGTTTATTGAAGTTAAGTGAAAGAAGAACCATTTCAGATTTAATATGCCTTTTTAAAATCCTACGTAATTATTTTAACAGCCCTGGCCTATTACAATTAATAAACATTCATGAACCTGCTAGGTATACCAAAACAGTACGACCGTACTACTGTAACAATACTGCGACCGTAGCACAAAGGAATTCACCAATATCTAGAATATAACACCAAGGTAATGAAATAGATATTTGGAATGCTACCTTGCACGAAGGTAGCATTCAGTTGCAAGAAGGTCCTAACAAGCATTTTTATTAATAGCATGGTTAATGCAGAAATCAATATATATATATATATATATATATATATATATATATATATATTATATATAAAGAAACCCGTGTTTCCCTATCCGCCAAGTTTTCTTCTCAACCAGATACTATCACCCCCTGGTGGTTATAGTGGTGGATAGTCCTTAGTGTCCCATTTAAAATGTGCGAGTTTGGTGGGGGTGGCTGAGCGTGGGTGGGAATGGGTGACAAAAATGTGCATTCTAGCACATTGTTTTGTTATGGGGAGGCCGCAAATGCTTCAGATTGTTTCAAAATAGGCGCGCCGACTGTTTCGGTGAGTCTAGAAGGTTCCGGAAAAACCTGCATTAGAAAGTTCTGCAAGGAGAAGGTTCTAGAAAATTCCCAAAAGTTCTATAATGAGTTCTGAGTGGCGGAATGTGTCGGTGTGTCTAGAAGGTTCCATTACATTCGATTAATTTATTGAAAGTTTTGGAAGGAGAAAGTTCTAGAAGGTTCGCGAAAGTTCTATGACGATCCAAAAGCGCATAAATATATATTTTATTGTTAACTCGCCTTTTAATATAATTATTACTTCTAAAAAATATTTTTGCTCTATATTGTTTTCACTGAATTTATATTAATTGTTTTATTTATTCTTCTATAATTTATTATCCTGCCTATTGAATCACCTATTATATAAAATTACTATTTTTCAATTGAATTTCATTGATATATATTGTGCTAAATTATTGTTTATATTTTTAATTTCATCGAATTACTATTATTGTTTTATTGTATCCTTTAATTCTACATTGATAATGTTCTTGATGATGTTTCTAAATAATTTATTAATAATATTATTATTGGCCCCACATTTGAAATAAATGCGTTGTCTAATTTTTTAATTCCTCACAAAACACATAAGGGTGGGGTTAAATGAGATTCTAAATGTCTGCTTGAAGGTCTTATACACAAGGAATAACACCTCAGAAAACTCAGAAGGTAGTAAATTGATTAAAAACTTCAGCTAGAGGGTAGGCAAATAAAATCAAACCAAACCCTCAACGGATCACGCTATATCGAATACTCTATCAAGTATTCTAAAAATATTTCGTGTTAAGTATTGCTTATATTTTCGTAAAATAACAACACTCTTCCACGCATTTTGAAAATAAAACTGGTAAATATTACAGAATTCTTTACTTTTTATTTATTTGGAATGCGTTTGTTTTTCTGCTGAAATATCCCATTATTTTCGTTAAACGGATATAATGGTAACGTACATGAAGGCTTGTCCATTAGGGAGGGGAAAATCTAGGGTCACTGTATAATACTATGTATACATATAATATGTATTAATTCTAACAATTGCGTGACATTGACATATCACATATAAGTTAAAGGCTCGGAAAATATGATTTCACCATTTAAATTGTTTTGCGCAAAGCATATAATATTATTTTACTAGAAATCAATTAATATTTTATAACCAACTCGTATTTTGTCTAAAAAATAATGGAAACAAACTGGTCATCGGACAAATTCTGAAAATAGCAATATTGCTATTTCTCAGGCGCGTGCAGTGGGAACATTGAAGCATGACTTTTTTGTAAACGTATATTTTGGAAAAAAATAGGGTATTAAACATTTATGCAACAGATTATTACGATATATCAAAATATGAACACAATAATAATAATTGTGATTGAAATATTACGAAATATATTTTGTATTCCGATTTTTTTTGACAGTTAATGTATAACACTCTAATGCCGTCAATATTGATGCCTTAAGTTTGACAGGTTTGAAGTCAATGAATTCAATCAATCAAAAAGCTCCAAAACGTAAACAAACTTTAAGTTATTCAGAATTCATGCATATTTGGCTTTCTAATTGATTGAATTCATTACTTTCAAACCTGTAAAAACTTAAAACACCAACATTGGCGGCTTTACAATATTCAATAAATGTTAGATACCGAAATAGCAATATTGCTTTTTTTTTTTCATAATACGGTTATTAACAAACCTTTTTTATTAATGTTGTTATGCGACATAAACCATTTGGTGCAAGAGTGGATATGAACCGAAGCTCTACTAATCAAATGGTGTAGAATTGTATATACATTTTATCAATTTGTGTATTAACCTTAACATTTAGATAGATACATGTCGTCACGAAAATTTTAAATAATTTTTTGAGTTCTACAACTTCTCTACAGAAAGTATTTAAATATCTCTTACCGTTAAGGCAGCATTCGTAAAACGCATAGCTTGACCATTTTTTCCTAAACTATTAGTTGTAAAATAGGACACCACGAAAAGCCATTTTATTTTAACGGGATATAACTTACGTGCATCCTGAAAGTGTATTCTAAATAAAATGTAAATTGTAATTGTAAAAAAAAATTGTAATCGGATGAGTAGTTTCGGAGATTACCTTCTACATCAAAATAACAAACCTAAAAAAACTTACCTTTTTATATATTAGTATACATAGATAAACTTTTACAAAAAAATAAATAAAGTATTCGATTAATGAACCTTTCATTTGCTTCAACAGATGCCTATATCAGCGTGTGACGAGCATGTGTTTAAAAGATTTGCACATATGTCAGCTCCTACTGAAATTATTTGATAATCCTAACGAATTATTTTCATGAAAGTCGTTCGTGACACAAATAATTAAAAATTGGGTGCGGCACACATATGTGAGAAGGGCGTGTCTATAATTTGTATACCCCATTCCTTATTCGTTTTGTTATAATTAGTAATTATATATTTAGAAGATGCCAACCCTGTTATTAAAAAAAAAAACGCATTCACTAACATTTTAATAATACGAGTAAACTAGCTTTACTATCCAGCTTAGCCCAAGATTTAGTATTTTGTATATATCTTGTATAATGTTACAGAATTAGATTCTTAACTTGATAGTTTGCAGTACTCATCAGTCTTTTTTAATGCGCCTGAGGACTTTGACATTTGTTACTCTATCTAGCCAGGAAACTTTGAATATGCGTCTATAGAGCCACATCTCAAAATCCTCGATTTTGCGGATAAATCCGTGGTTTAGTGTCCATGCCTCCACCCCATATACGAGAATGGCAAAAATATATCACCGAACCATACGCATTCAAAGTTGCAGGCTTGGCCACAGTTAGAAAATAATAGTCTTATGGTGGAGCCAGACCTGCTTGGACTATAGTCCCTCGAGCGTCCCAAACGAACCAATCGCGTTCGAGGGATATCGTCCGACGAGAAGCCCGCGGCGCCGCCAAAGTACCAACCCATTCTCTCATCGAACAGCGCCCGCGACACCACACTCAAACTCGCGCTCCGTATATTGTTGTATAACGCATTCTCCAAACATGTAAAGTTTTGTGATTTCAATAAACCAACGAGTTGATTGTGAGTACATCTTTCTATTCATCCTGTATCACATCCCGCTCAGCTTGTCATGCACCTTCACGCACATTTCGCACACACGCCTTCAGCGTTCACTGTACGTGCATCATCAGACTGATTGTGCATTTTGGCAGAGGTGCACAGTCACACTGAATCCTACGCGAGTACACGCATATTACCAGTGGCGTGCAGCGCATACAAGCAAAAAAGCTGTGCATGAGTAAAGATTCTGAGAAACAAATATTAATTAAATAATCCTTATCTTAAGAAAAAGTTGATTTAAAATTCTAGCAGTATTTTGTCCTACGACTAGATGTTTTATTTCTGACATTTCCATTTAACGTGACGTATCTGTTTTTTTCGATTTAAAATCTAGCCGTAATTCGTCCCAACGGCTAGAAGTTTTATTTCCGACTTTTATGCGCTTAACTTCATGTCAATTCTTCATTTATTTCGCCTACCAATTTGTTCCATAGATATAGTCAAGTCGAGAAAGAAACCGTGTATTTTTAATGCTGCGAGTTTTGTGTAGTAGCGTCCTTCTTCGAAAGGTCCTATGCCAGGCGCACGTCATGCAGAAATGTTATTTTTTACAAATTCCACACAAAACTTTCGGCGTAAATTTTATGTCTTTTCTGTGGTAAATGTAAATACGAATACGACAAATATCATCTGTCATCTGTCATATAATGATATCATAAAATGTTTGATTTATTTTTGTGAAAAGAAACGTATATCTGAAATTAGTATTGTTCCCGATTTAATTATACGTATGTAACGATAATGTAAATACGAATACGACAAATATCATCTGTCATCTGTCATATAATGATATCATAAAATGTTTGATTTATTTTTGTGAAAAGAAACGTATATCTGAAATTAGTATTGTTCCCGATTTAATTATATATTTTCTTCTTCGTCTTCGAAATATGTTGGAATTTTTCACCGTATTAGCTATACCTATATAAAATATTTATTTATTTAGAAAATATTGTTTACAATACTTCTTTTATAGTGCAGTTATTTTTGTGGATTGAAGCTACTCAAAATAGTTCATTATATATAGTTAAAAAAAAAATTAAAATGTATATACCCTCATAGGTATATGCTTATATATATATATATATTTCTAATATAGGTAATAGTTATACAGTCGGTCACAGCATAACCTAAGTTTACACCCACTGCACGCCACTGCACATTACATCTAATCACATCCACCACACTGGTGACACCGATCTGATGTATAATACAATCCATCTGCTACAGTCTCATTCTGAGAAACGCACTTCTTGCCATCTCAATTAGAGCTTTTACTTTTTGAGTTACTTCTAAGAACTTCTCCAGTTCTCATTCACCCGTGCACCTAATTATTTGTTTTGTGCGACTCTTTCTACGGGTTCGTTTTTGATGGTTTCTGATACTGTAACGTGATCCTTTCCTCCTTCCTTCCTTTGAGATAATAGAAGCCTCTAGGATCTTCAACTGTATTCTGGGATTCACTACCACACTCTAGCTAAAATATTCGAAGAACGTCCGGAACGATCAGGAAACGGCGGAAACAAACTACAAACATCTGGATTGTTCGAAAATACAGCGTGTTTACTATAAAAGCGAAGCCGTGTCGCGGCTACAGTTTAGTTTTACTTTGATGTTTCTTCAAGAGTAAGACTAGCGACAAGCCGGGTCAGTAATCAGTATTACCAACGCGTGTGTGATACCAGTGGCGCGTAGTTTAATGAAGCGAAGTAAGTGAGATACTTGGAAAAGAAATTTCTCGAAAGTACTCAGCGATAATAAATAATTTACAGACGAGTGATAAATTACGAAACAGTGTGATTTAAGTAATAATGTATTTATTTTATTCGTTTTAAGTGACTTTGTACATTGAATAGTTACTTACTTACTTACCATCGCGCCGTTTCCCCGTGGGGATAGGCAGAGAGAATAGAGTGCCACACTCTTCTGTCCTGACATACAACTCTCGCCTCATCTACACTCATACATCTTCGCATGCAAGCTCGCCGGTTGTTGAGGCTTCTAACGGGACAATCTTCCAGTATCTGGTTAATCTGGCATGCCACGTATGCCACGGTTGCCCCTCTTTCTGGCGCCGTCAACACTTGCATTATATATCTTTGTAGCCATTCTTTCCTCATTCATTCGCTTCAATACGCCCAAACTATCTGAGCGACTCTTTTTTAATTATATTAATTATGCTAAGATCAGCTTTACATTCGTTCCTAATATCTGCATTCTTTACTCTATCATAAATTGATTTGCCACACGTATGTCTGAGGGATCTCATTTCCATTGCATTCAATCTACTTTCGTACATCTTCTGCCAGCTCCAGGCTTTGCTTCCATACCTCAGTGTTAATTAGATATTAATTAATAAATCGCTAATTAACTTCCAGTGTTTTCATACATTCCTCCCTAGTCACGAAACGTGATTACTTTAATTAATACTATTTGGTTTCACAAGTTTTCATCTTGATATTTGCGTTATTCACGGTTTTTAACAGTGTTTGAAGGTCATGGGCATTGTCTGCAAATAGCATTACATCGTCTACAAATTTTCAAGGTTTCAACATAAACTGGTTTAAAAGCTCTGTTTAGTTACTTATTTTACTATAGTTAATTTTTTAACTATAGTTAGTTATATTAAATTGATTTTAGAATATTATTGACCTAGACGCCCTTGCCTTGGATCTTGGATTCAAACCTTGTCGAGAACTGTGTAGTTAAATATATATTAATTACTATTATTGTACAAAATAATGTTATAGTCCATTACGGTATTGAATTGAATAGGAATCTTGCGTGTTTATTAAGTCAACTGTCAATATTATTATATTCGTGTAACGTTTATGGAACAGAGTAACTGAATTACATAGAAATGTGCATAAATAATACATTTAAATGTTGTAGGGTAAAATCTAAGAACAGGGGTGAGGCACATTTTTCTCACAAACAAACCCGTATTCAAGGAGCGAAACGCAAGGAAATAAATCCGTTGCAAGTCCGTTGTAGTATTTCTCAAATAATTTTTCTATACTTTTTTTTCCCGTTTCATTTTTAGTCTATTTTTAGTCCGGAAGTTTGCCAAATACACAGTTTTGGAATCGCGTACGTGTTTTGTCCTATGTACATAAAAATATTTGTTTTTTGAAGATATCTTCTTGTGGAGCATTGCAGGTAAAATTTTCATGGTAACGGAAGGTGCGCACGCATTGTAGCGGGAATGCGAGACCATGAAAGCGCGCGCATCCTGTCATTGTCAAACTGTTAAAAATTTATTCACTTGAAATTAGTTTTCCAGTAATATAAAACTGACTAACTAATTAACCATCACGCCTTTTCCCTGCCGGTGTAGGCAGAGACGATACACACTACTTTTGCTTCGGCTACATTCATACGTGTTCTCATATATGTCATATAACTAATTTATTATAGACCATCTTGAATCAAGTACCAATCATAAAGGTGCTCAATTCAAAAGCTGACGAATGTTTGGTTATTTAATTAAAAATAACGATTTGAGGTGTGTATTGAGATTTCATGTTATTGTCGATGTTTTTGCAAAAACGACGTGTTTATCAGAAATTATTCGAGTTCAAAACAAAAAAGTAACCCATAAAAACCAAGTTTTTATGATACTCTCTTTCTTTGTAAAATATAACAACAATTAAAGACAAATTAAAACATATAACATAACACTAAACTTATAGTAATTTAATATATTTCTAAAATGTCAGATGTTTTGAGCTTTGATAAGACACTTCATGCTTTGAAGATTAAATTCTAAAAACATTTGTTAGTCATTTTAGATTTTCGACATTCGTAGTGAAGTACCTATTATGAATACCGACGGACTAATTCAAATTTAGAATATATTCCGCGACGTTATCGGGCCGCTGAAATCAACCATTCTAATGATTCCAATTTGGAAAAACCAATAAAATTTCTAAAAATCCGAAATTATACTATTAGGTCCTTACATATGAAATTGGCGTTTAGTATGGGAGGAACATAAAGCCGATTTTTTTTTATTATAATATATTTATTTAATCAAAGTATCTACCATTGCTATCAATGTACTTTTGCCATCTTATAGGTAGTTCATCGATCCCTTTACTAAAAAAACCATTCGGACGGGAATCAATAAAATCTTTGAAGGCGGTTTGGACTGCCCCATCGGAGTTGAATTTTTTCCTTTGCAAAAAGTTATCCAAATTTCGAAAAAAATGGTAATCTGTTGGGGCAAGGTCCGGAGAGTACGGTGGATGTCTTAGACATTCCAATCGAAGCTCCTCTAATTTGGTAGCCGTCTGTTGTGCAGTGTGTGGTCTAGCGTTATCATGAAGGGCAGTGGCCTAGAGCGATTAACCAGCCTCGGTTGTTTAGCAGCTAGCTTTTCCATCATGGTTTGCAGTTGCTGACAATAGACATCTGCCGTAATCGTCTGGCCAGATTTAAGAAAGCTGTAATAATAATAATAATAATAATTGGATAATTTGTATAGCGCCGTTTTCGCGAAATACTCACCTCAAGGGCGCTGTAGTGAACGACACCAGCACTAGTCCACCAAACGCTCACAAGTAACTTTTTTGGAGTCAATTTTCACTTGGGGCATGGTTTGGCTGGTTCGGCAGGGTTCAGCCATTGCAATGAGCGCTTCCGATTATCGTACAGGATCCACTTTTCATCACAGGTAATGATTTGAGTAGGCGCACTTGGAGTATTTTGAAAATGCACTCGTTTTTTGATTCGTCGCTTCATATGTCTGCAATGCTGCGGCGATAAATGTCTTCGAATCGTAGTGATTCGAAGACATAGACATGTACCACTTCAAAAATAATTATAATTAACTTAACTACATCAAAGTGATAACAATTTTATTATCATCTCACAAGATATCGTGATTATTGTATTTATATACACTTTAAACCAATATGTAAATATCCATTACCAAAATCAGGCCAAAGAAGTATCCCGCTACCGCTCCATGAGTACACACTCAATTCCTTCTTCCTCCTCCAATGTTTTAATTGATAATTTTTTATTCGTTATTTGTTATGTCGTATATTTGTGCTGAATTTTTTTGCGTTTTGAATGTGTCCTCGCTTACTTTTAATGTTTAATGTACCCTATCCACTCGCTGTTAAAGTAAGTTAAAGTAAATTACTATATTCAGTGGAAAATTTGTAATTGGCATAATTTAAAAAAACATTATTTAATATTTTTAAGATTGTGGTTTTGCTGTTAATTTTCCCCAAAATAAAATAAATAAATAAATAAATGTAAGTTTGCAGTGAAGTTGCTTTTGTATTCATAAAATTTTACACATTTTGATTAGGTTGTCAGTTTGTTTGGTCCCTAGGTACTTATTTTTTTTATTTACGAAAGTTTTAATTATTCTTATTTATGGTTTTTTAAGCTTTGATTCAATATGATAAAAATGTAGGTCCGTATCTGTTTAAGCCATAGTTTAAAATTGAGCCAACCATTACCTAATTATCAACAATAAGTCAAAATATTCAAAATATATATTAATATTATAAAAATAAAATTAAATAAAAATGAAATGAATAATAATGTCACGTGTCGTGTCGTCTAGGGAATGTAAACACTGGAAATTAACTAGCGATTTTTTAATTAATGAAGAATTAATTATTAAATTCACTAAAAACGAATTGATCTTAACGTTATTCATTAAATAACACTTTGTCGCAGTGTATCATTCGTAAATAAACACTTTATTATCGCTGGGTATCACATTCGCTAGAACATTGTTTCCAGTTCGCGCTCGCAGTATTTATCGCTTATTTCTTTTGCTCGATTATTCGCTTCAATTTCCTCACGACTGACCATTAGTGATGGGTCCGCTCTATACTCACTACTACAATGTAATACTACACTACATTGAAGTGCACACTTCGCACGTTTTGAAGTGTAGTGCACACTACAAACTACAAACACCAAAGTTATTGAAAGTATAAACTTCAAATAATACACTTCATTTCAAAGCGGACACTATAAAGTACATACACTTCAAAGTTATCGAAAGTATGAGAAACATACTTTAAATAGTGCATTTTTTACGTGAAATTTTTGGGAAGTTGATGTAGATATATGAAGAAATCTCTTGAAACTGTAACAACCTCCCCCCCATGGTTTGAAAAATTTTGGGACCCATGAAGAAATTTTTGGGAAGTTGATGTAGCTAAACGAAGAGATCTCTGGACTTCATTACTTCATTTCATTACACTTCACTTCATTAATACTACAATTACTTCATAACCTCACTTCATGTACTTCACTTCATTTACTTCACTTCATTTCGTAGTACTACAATTACTTCACTTCAAATAGTTTTTACTACAATTGTAGTGTACACTCTAGTCTTCAAACTGGTGAACGTGTGTGTGTTGTAGTCTTCATTTTGAAATGTAGTTTTTCCCTTCGCTACTGACCATACTAGGCGTCATCTTGCGCGTGCTCCGCTGCAGATTTCTCACCGAACGAACTGTCAACAGAACCACAACTGCGCCGTGGCCGGCGTCGTATTTATAACCGAAAATGCTGATATTTTCGTACTTTCTAGAAAGTTTTCGATGCTTCTCGGTTAAACTAGACATTTTCAGACATTTCTCGAAGATTGTAGATCACATTATATAATTATAGGCCGTTCTCGATTCTTTGGTAGTGTTGTGACATGTAACATATTACCAGGGCGTAAAATTTTTTTAGCATCTCGCTACAATAATAATAAGTGCACTAGTATTTGAGCATTCGCCACTTTATTTACTATAATACTCTTGTTTCGGGATGAGGTTGCTCCAAATAAAGACTTTGTTCTCGTAAGTATTTACTCGGTAACAATAATGGTTTATACAGTAAGATGCGGTCTCGATAACAATGGTAGTAAAAGAGGCTCGACTCGACATTCACGCGCCTTTTTATACATTCTCTCTCTCTGTCATGCAGTCTCTTTCTGGCGTCGCGACATACGTTCCTCAGATCTATTACATTTACATATCTTATTTGTTTTACTATCTATATATGCTGGAAGTTACACACATGAAACACGTTATTTTAAACATTTCCCTAAGGGAAAAAGAGCTGTTTCCACCACGTATCAAAAGCGTAATTAAAACCACTGGAATCCGTATTAATCCCTTTACACCAAAAGACTTTTCGCGGCAAAAATAAAAGCCTCCAAGTCGTCCTTTTGACGGGCGCAACGCGGAAAGACAAATTATTCAGCGTTTTTTCACATTCATTCGGAATTAAACCGCGCAATTCTGGCGCGCTTTTTTTGACATTCCGTTTTCCCCTCGGAAATGGCGTCACATCCGGTTTGTTGCTTATCCGATCCACCAGCAGGGGGCGGCCAGCACACTAATGCCAGTGCTTATATGGTAACCAGATTTTATTATTTTTATTTTGCTTAGTAAATAACTTTTGTAGCAATATTTAAATATGTATATTCTGAGAACACAATGGCTAATTAAGATAAATTATATAAGTCTCACAGAAACGAAGTTTTTATAAAGGCTGGCCACAGGGCTTAAACTTGTATTAGCCGACTTAAATGAAATATAGAGGTATCATACCAGCGTCAAATTACAGTCGTAAAAAGACACCCTGAAGAATGATTGGTTTCAATTATTTAGATTGTGTGAATGCTTTTGTTTAGCCTCACTTGTCTGTCAACGAAAAATCTGCAATGAATATTTTAGTAACTTCCGGACCAGCAATCGCTATGAAATTTGGCAGAGAGACGTATTCTCGATGTTCGATATTCGTGAAATCACGTTGGCGCAGAAATCAATTTTTACAGAATTTTGTTTCTTTTTCTTTTGTGGCCACACTGATTTGTCTCAATTAAACTTGATCCTACCCTCCGTAGTGCCAGTTTACCTTTCGTTTCGACTAGTCCCGCTATCTCGTTATAAAAAGCGACAGGACACTTTCTCTCTTCCTGCCCTGTAAATTTTCGTCTTGTGTTGAACTGTGCATCCGATGAACATTTTCTCATGCTGGTGGCCAACCGAGTGAACCAAGTATTTGGTGAGGTGACATCTGAACGACGGCAAGAGACAAAAGCGAATCGAAACGTCCTTCCTCTTCTCGACCAATATAGTCCATTTCTCTTCTCGTTATTCCTCTTAACCTTCCTATTCGTTATCTCTCTCCTAGTGTCGTGTCAGGTCACTCCAACGTTGACTATTACATGAGACTAGATCTCCCTATCTTAGCGGTTTGAAACAGCTCTTTCATTGTCCTCATTTCTGTTCAATATTGTATATTACGAAGCCATGAGATCTGATTCCTGCCGATACCTCGTTTTCCCTCAATTTATTTTACTATATCAATTAAATTTTTTTTTTTTTTTTTAATTCTTTCTTCTAGATAATATGGAGAATTTGATAATCACTGGGAGTATACAAGGACGAGGAAATAAAAACTAAGCAATTTTAAACACTGGAAATACTACGAGTAATGATATTAATGTCTCTGTTTTACTGGTTAAAAGACATGTGAACCACGTTTGATGCCAATACGTTCGCCTTGTTTAAAAATATTATAACAAGCTTATAAATGTTGAAACAATTATAAAAAGCGCAAGCTTAATGCCCCCTTAAAGTATAAAGCCCTAGTTAATGTGTCGCGCTTTATTATGGAAGATGTTTTTACTTAAGAGGTACAGTTTGCAACAAAATTTAAAAAATACGGCTGTTAATTAGGGGGGTTTAATTAAATATATCGTCGCTGTTTATATAATTAATTCTATGTGACGTTTTAGTACATTCTGAGATAAAATAATAAAACTGTTTTAAAAATTAATTGCACGGACTTGATTTACAAAAAAGATTTTTAAAAATTACTGGGCAGACTTACCAAATGAACGGCAATGTTTTTTTTTTAGTATATGTCCATTATTTATGAAAAATGGACAAATCGTTTCGTTCATCTCAGAATGTCCTAAACGGTACATAGGATTTATTATATTTACAGCGACGATGTAATAATTAATTGAACTACAGTGTAAATGTGCCTTAGACATACGCGAGGGGAGACATTCATCCTTTATGACACATTCCCATCCTCTAAAGAGCAAGTTTACTCTCTCTTTATCCAATTTTAAAAACTAGAACAGGGTCCATCACATCAGCCCTGACGATGGACCCTGCAATGGGATCCGAAACGTCGGCCAGAAAGGTCGTAAAAAACGGCATAATACCCCAGAAGACATAAACCAGAAGAGCATAATTGTGTGTTGTGAGTACCTTATTAATTATTTGTATTGAATCTAATGAATGTAAAAATTCTATATTTGAAAGTCGTCAGCTTAATACTTCGCCTATGGATAAAGAATTCTGTTACTCTCGAAGCTTTAGTAAAATATAAAAAAACTAACCCATAAGAACCAAGTTTTTACTATACTCCCTTTCTTATTTAATCAGGTTTCATGTCTACAGCGCGCGTCGGAGTCATTATTCAGTTGTATAAAAAAAACACTAAATATTTGAAAAATCCAAAATTATACTATAATTATTTTTTTTTACAAAAATTTGTTGGATCTTTTTTATCGTCGCCACGAGTCTGTCTGCAACGTTTCAGCTTGATTGGATCACGGAAAATGGGTTAAAAATCGATCCAAAGTTTTTTCGTCAGACAAGCAGATGCCACGAGTTAAAAATAAGGAAGTAAAAATATTATAAATCTCACCTACAGAAAACAAAGTTAATGTTTTTCACATAATAAAATGATCATCATGCATAATCTCTACAATGTAAGCGTCTAATCCATCAATTTAACTTACAGATTTCACAAGCGGTTGAACATATTATATACTGTCGTCCAAACACCGATGGTAATTAATTAAACTAACGTACAAGGTCACTTATCGCTATTAAATGCAACGCTACTTCTTACATTAAACTATTTTGCAAATAAATCACACGTAAATAGACACTTTATATTCGTTTTGACACTTTATTCACTATTCACTAGAATATTCCATCCTATTTCCGCACTTATTAATTTCGCTTCGGTTTATCTCGCTACGTAAGATTCCTGGTAAGATCATAATTGATCTACATGATTTACTCAAGCTTGGGTATTTTGTGATGTATTTCGCTTCTGCATTGGGTCTTTTGGCCTGTTGAAGGGTTAAAAAACCTCAATAATTAAGGAAAAAATAAAACCCTGTTAAAGTATTTGTATTATACCTACCACATTCTTGCTTTTCTGTCTTCATTTTGAAATATATGCAAAATAAAACACATATTTAAACCGTCAGTATGCCCAAATTGAAACGCTTTTCTCGCGTACAACGGCCACAAAAAACTATTCGGAAAATTTCTTTCCCAAAATCCACGAACGCGTTGAGGATGATTTATGGAGCTCGAGAATTCCATCATTCTCAGAACGCGCACAAAAACTTGCAACAATATTTTCCGAGCAATAATTCATGTCCGCTGGTATGCCGTATTACATTAAATGGTAATCTGTTAGCATATAGTCAAACGTTCGCAGTGAAACAAGTATTTTAACTAAAATAACTGGAAACTTGGTTGTATATGAGCCTGAGCTATATCCAAGGCTTTTTTGATTCGTGAAATTAGAGGAAAATAAACGCAAGGGTTTAATTAAAATTTGCAAGTAAAATTTTAGGACTATATCTTGAATTTTACGTAATATTTTTGTTTTAACGTAATAACACAATGAAGTTGTATTGTGTTGAGAGACAGAACAGAGAATCATGTGTTAGAGACATGAATCTTGTTTGACGCTTAAGGGGAGGGGTAAGGTATTAAAAAAATTTCTTTGTGCATTTATTTTGATTTTTTTACCTGAATGCATAATATCTCAAGAATATTTTGCCAAAATTTCAAGTCGATTGGAACAAAATTGACGAAGTTTTGAGTATTTTTATACCTGTCGAATTTTTATACCTACCCGACCCTAATGCACTAGATTCGTTCAAACACACATACAGTGCTCTTCCCGAGGATGTTTTGGATGCCATCAAGCCTATCCTTTATGGACCTGGCATTGATGATTCAGAGTGAGGTAAGCCGATACAATTTGCTTATGAACTTTTAATACCAGATTTTTAGTGATCAAAACTTTAAAGCGTTTTCCCCACAACTCACGTTTTCAAAGTCGGTGCCCCTCATAACTTCAAAACTACTGCACCGATCCTTTTGAAATTTTGAGCACTATTTTTTTACTTAATTTACGAGGTGACGCTGGAGATTTTTTTTCAAATTTATTGAAAATGTTTATTTTTTAACAAGAAATTAGCCGATTTTTTTCGCAATAACTCGCGTTTTTCCCTTCAAAGTGTTCCCAAAAAATGAAAAATTAAAATTTCGAAAAACCCTCCCAGAATTACCTGGAGAAAACTATTATCTAACGAATGAACTTTGATTTTTTGATTTTATATGATCCAGCACCAAGTTATTAGGGGCACCGCAATTCTACTTTTTTTCCGAGACACGTCGTAATAATTGCTGCCATTGCCGTATTTTTTAATAGTTCTTCGTAATAAATTTACACAATATTCTTCAAATGTCATACTTTAATGTACAATTGGTTTTAATAAAGAGATTTTAACTGTGTTGTCACAAAAAATTCACAAAATCATGCCTTTTTTGTACAAATTAACCTTACCCCCCCCTTAAGGCAGGTTATATGTATTATGTTTGAATGAGTGCGCGTTTACTGCATATAGGCGTATATGATAAGCGAGTGCAGGACAGATGGAGATACAGGAATGCAAGAAATACTCACGATTTACAACGGTCGATTTATTGATGAGAAAGGTTACAATAAGTGGTTATCGCGTAGTAAAATAGAAAGTGATGATATCGGCTACGGCGGTCGGCGAAAGAGTGGTCGTGAGCGGCCAGTACATCGTCAGTCGAATTGATAAGGTTCGCCTCATGCCGCAGCAGTTCTCAATACGTTATGCTGAGCCAAAATATTCGAGAGTCAAATGAATTCCATACTAAACTATTGTCACAGCATCGTGGCTGTGGAAGGCAATTTAAAAAAACCGAAATAATTTTAAAAAAATTTTTAAAACGCCCTGGACACGAATTTTATAGGAAATTTGTTTTTAAATTCACACCAAATTTCGTACTTAGCATTTGACACAACCTTTTACGCGTATCTAGAAATCCTAATTCACTGGTTTGTATCGCTTTGATTAATACAGATCACTTCTCACACGTCGGTAGGTACTTTCTTAATTTACCGTCCCTGGAACACATGCGCGCTAGCAATACTCTGAGACGCCGCACGGTTTTGCTTCTATTGCGTTAGCCCGCTGCCAACAATAACAATAATTCCGCACAGCGCGGCTCCTTCGCTTCGTTCATAGATTTCCAGAATCCGGTGGATCATCCCAGAAACTACTAGTAATTTCCAATTCTAGTGTAAAAGATGTAGAGTACTGTAAAATCATCGATTCCGCGTATTTTCCTTCTGATTCTGCTGTCTCGTGACACTATTGTGTACACCTATTTTCTACACATAATGTTGTCATACATGTGTGGGGTATAAAAGCAAAGGCAGCAATATCCAAAAAATTAAAAAAATGCTTTGAATGTTGTCACCAAAGATAATTAAATATAATTTAAAACGTACTAAATTCTAGATTTTATTTATCTATGCCTTGTATAATCACGTTTTCTATAATTGTATAGGCTTCGTTTCATATAAAATCTCGAATTCAGTACATTACAAACAAGAAATCCTCGATGACAGCATTTTTTTTTTTGATATTGCTGCCTTTGCTTTTATACCCCACATATAATTATAAAATTAACGAATTTAAACAACATTCGCTTATATGTTTTTTTATATAATTTATTGGTATAAATTCGTGTGTTCTGTCGATTTATAGTTGCTTTCTAATTATTGCATACGTATGTGCAGCCGCATTACTCGATAATTTGTAGTTCTTGTGTATTAAAAATTAAGTGACTGCAAATTTAATAAGAAATAAATGAAATTTTGAAAGACAAACTAGGAAACATGGTGAGTCATAAAAACAGGGGTAGGTGGAAGCACCCATTGAGAATTTATGCCGCCATCCCTCCTGGAACATGGGAATGAAAATGATGATGCTGAAGATTAATAGTTCCAACAATCTCTTTAACCGTCAATTAGTTTTGATTTGTGGTTGCGAAAATGCATCCCTGGTCGGCATTTTGCACTGCGGAAAGCAAAACGGGAAAATGAAACTAATTAGTTTCCGTCGGAAATCAAAAATTAAATTTCGAAATTGAACGCCATAATGGAATGGAAATTGAGCAGGCGACAGACCGGTGGAGAAATGTTAAATCAATATTTGATTTATATACCGAATACCTATGTATCAATGTCAAAAATATATTATACGAATGGGCTAAATTTTCAACCTTTTTTCTGATACCCTCTAATTCAGATTTTTTAATTAAGTGCATTTTTTATGATTTATATTTTATACAGTCTTTGTAACAAACGCGCGTTGACTGCTGCGTTGCATTACTCAACCGGCACAATAATGAAGGGATTTTAAATCGAATCATTACCTGTGATGAAAAGTGAATCCTGTACGATAATCGGAAGTGCTCATCGCAATGGCTGAACCCTGCCAAACCAGCCAAACCATGCCCCAAGCGAAAATTGTCTCCAAAAAAGTTACTTGTGAGCGTTTGGTGGACTAGTGCTGGTGTCGTTCACTACAGCTTTCTTAAATCTGGCCACACGATTACGGCAGATGTCTATTGTCAGCAACTGCAAACCATGATGGAAAAGCTAGCTGCTAAACAACCGAGGCTGGTTAATCGCTCTAGGTCACTGCTGCTTCATGATAACGCTAGACCACACACTGCACAACAGACGGCTACCAAATTAGAGGAGCTTCAATTGGAATGTCTAAGACATCCACCGTACTCTCCGGACCTTGCCCCAACAGATTACCATTTTTTTCGAAATTTGGATAACTTCTTGCAAAGGAAAAAATTCAACTCCGATGGGGCAGTCCAAACCGCCTTCAAAGATTTTATTGATTCCCGTCCGAATGGTTTTTTTAGTAAAGGGATCGATGAACTACCTATGAGATGGCAAAAGTGCATAGATAGCAATGGTACATACTTTGATTAAATAAATATATTATAATAAAAAAAAATCGGCTTTATGTTCCTCCCATACTAAACGCCAATTTCATATGTATGGACCTAATATAAGAATTGAGTAACAGGTGCAATCAAGAGACAAATCGCTATTGTGAATATGTATCCAAAGAAAATACTAGTCAATGCGCTAGATCTGATTAAACAAAAATCTTGTCAACAGAACCGCACTTTATATCTAGATTTGTAAAAGAATCTATTGAAATATACAAACATCCCAACTTTATCAGAGACGACAGTTACAAATAATCAAGTTTATCTTTTTCTAAAACCTCTGTAATTAAATTTGTTTTTAAAACCATGCTTTTAAAGTACGTTGCAGAGAAGCCCCAAAACATCCTTAGTTCATATTGCATCAATAGCACATTAACGACCTCTAGCGTAGAAGAAAGAAATAGATACACATTTACGCAGTGCGCACTGTCACGGAATGTCAAGCAAAAGGAATTCCGCACTGTCCGAATTCCTTATAATATGTCACAACACTATCGAAGAATAAAGAACGGCCCATTCGGGAAACGTCTAGAACAACCGAGAAGGGACAAAAACCTGAACACTATAATAATTTAGAAAGTTCGAAAAAGCAGCATTTGAGTATAAATATGGAACTACGCTGCGGCGCAGGAAGACATCCAGTCGTGTTTTAACAGCTCATTCAGTGCGAAGTCAGCCGAGAGCCGCGAGGCGACGGCCAGGATGGCCAGTCGTGTGATGATCGAAGCGGTAAATAAAGTGAAATAATCGAGTGGAGTACCTAAGTGGCGAAATACACCAGAGCGACTTCTATGGGCATGAACCAAATATTCGACGAGCGATAAATACGTGTTACCCAGCGATAGTAACGAGTTCATACATGAGTGATATATTTATATAAGTTTTATTCGTGTTAAGTGACTTTGTACATTGAATAATTAATTATTAATTTATTTAATAATCGCTAATTAATTTAGAATGTTTTCATTTGTTTTTCCGTTTCTTCCCGCAGTCACGACACGTGACAATACAATGTGCAACCGCGTAAGAAATAATCTGTATGTCATTGATTCCCACAACGATAGGGCCCTCTCCTGATGATGCTGCGATATGACGTCGAGAATAGAATCTCAACACATTCATAGAGTTCGTAAAAAATATTCGTTTTTTCAGTGCCTAAATATGTCAAACGAACGTAATATGAATCTTAAATCATATTGAAGTTTTACTTCTTTCGGCGCAATTAGGGTAAATTTTTCATTTTAATGGAAGCTGCGCCCGCATCATGTAGCGAAAATGCGAGACCGTGAAGTTAGTTGTACACGTAGCGCATTGTATATTTTCATTTGTTGCATATTTTTAGTCATTACGAGATTTTAGATTAATTTTACTTTATTTGATAGTGTTTTAAAATATTTCAAATCAATTTTTTGCTAATGAAGTGTACATTGGTACATTCACGGTTTATTAATCTCGAATAAAGTGTATTTTTACGTATTTGAGGTTACATTTCTGTGAGTGTGAGTTTTAAATCTTTTCATGAAATTCAATAAATTAATCGACAATGATTAATGTACATTTTTTCAACTCAATACTTTGAGCGTCATTAATATATAAATTATTTTAGTTTTCAATGTAGCAAAGATTTACTCTGAGAAGTGCACAAGTTAAATTTGTACCACTTCAAGAATAAATAAAAATCATTCAACTACAATAAAGTGTTATCAATCATATTTATCGTCTTCTTAGATATCCTATTATTGTCTTATCACGACAAAGAGTATAACTTCTGGCGTGCGTACACGAATACATGCATTTGAAATTTGAATAATTTTTTAAAAAATACCGCAGGTGACTACTGTAAACATTACTGAATGCGTGGATCCTGCGCGCCATCCAGCGGTAAAAATGTTAACTAACCGTACGCGCTGCCGCCAAATTAGAAAATAATTTGACTTAAGCGTTCGTATCCTTACTTTACTAACTAGTATGCTAACAGATAATAACATATCAGATGTATTCATCCTCGGTTTAATACGCCACTCAACTGAGCACTCAGTCAAGCATGTTATCAAATGGGAAAATCATTATCCCTAACATTTAAACTTTATTTAAGTTATTTTCAAACGAAATATTAGGTCCTTACATATGAAATTGGCGTTTTGTATGGGAGGAACATAAAGCCGATTTTTTTTTTATTATAATATATTTATTTAATCAAAGTATGTACCATTGCTATCTATGCACTTTTGCCATCTCACAGGTAGTTCATCGATCCCTTCACTAAAAAAACCATTCGGACGGGAATCAATAAAATCTTTGAAGGCGGTTTGGACTGCCTCATCGGAGTTGAATTTTTTCCTTTGCAAGAAGTTATCCAAATTTCGAAAAAAATGGTAATCTGTTGGGGCAAGGTCCGGAGAGTACGGTGGATGTCTTAGACATTCCAATTGAAGCTCCTCTAATTTGGTAGCCGTCTGTTGTGCAGTGTGTGGTCTAGCGTTATCATGAAGCAGCAGTGGCCTAGAGCGATTAACCAGCCTCGGTTGTTTAGCAGCTAGCTTTTCCATCATGGTTTGCAGTTGCTGACAATAGACATCTGCCGTAATCGTCTGGCCAGATTTAAGAAAGCTGTAGTGAACGACACCAGCACTAGTCCACCAAACGCTCACAAGTAACTTTTTTGGAGTCAATTTTCGCTTGGGGCATGGTTTGGCTGGTTCGGCAGGGTTCAGCCATTGCGATGAGCGCTTCCGATTATCGTACAGGATCCACTTTTCATCACAGGTAATGATTCGATTTAAAATCCCTTCATTATTGTGCCGGTTGAGTAATGCAACGCAGCAGTCAACGCGCGTTTGTTGATTTGCTTCACTCAATTCGTGAGGTACCCACCTTTCAAGCTTTTTCACCTTACCAATTTGCTTCAAGGGATTAAAACAGTTTTATCACTAACACCGCAGCCTGTGCAGCTAACTCGGATGTGGTTTGCGATGGATCCGCTTCCACAATGCCTTCAATTCTTTATTATCAACTTTGGTCTCCGGCCGTCCACGGGGCTTGTTCTGCAGGTCGAAATTTCCAGAACGAAAACGTTGGAACCAAAAACGCACTGTGTTTTCTTTTGCGGCACCGTCACCATACACATCATTAATCCTTCGAGCCTTTTCTGCAGCACTGGTGCCACGGTGGAACTCGTACTCGTAAATAACGCGATATTTCAAGTTTTTCATTTTGTAAACTGAGTGACGCAAAGAAAAAAACAATTGAGGAAAAACAAATGTATTATAATTTTCAAAACACAAATACATGAGTAAATAGCTGTATAAATTTGGATTTGGAATTCCTAACCAAAGAGAAGATATTTGAGATCAAATTTGCCAGTACGGCAAAACGTCAATTTCATATGTAAGGACCTAATATTAGTGCAGATTCATTAAATTTGTTTATAATATAACGTTTGAGGTAATCTCTGAAACTATTCATCCGATATAAAAAATTCTTTCACCAATATTTAGAATAGATCTTCGAAATGGACATAAGCTATAATATAATACTATACCATTAAAATAAAATGGGTTTCCGTGGAGACCAATTCCCCAGGGTAAGTCGACGAAAAAAACCGGTCGAACGAATGCGTTTCTTACAAACGCTGCCTTAACTGTAAAAAATATATGAATGCTTTTGTATAGAAAAGTTGTGGAACTTAAAAAGGCCCGTAAAAAAGGACGCAAAACGTAAATCTATATAGGTCAATTCACAAATTGATAAAATATGACTAAAAGACATGTTAAAAATTAATTCAAATCTGTCGGGGGTAATTAAGTGAGTAAAATAAAATTCTTATCAAAATGAATTTTCTTATCGTCAGCAAAATTTTATACAGATAAAAACTACCTCATACACAACATTGTATGGACGAGTGATTTGGATTTTAGGATCGTGTTTTTGTAAAAAACAAAACAAAATAAAATACGCGTCTGACTGAACATTTGCCTATTTGTCACTTAAAATAATATTTGTCCCGTACGCGTTCCTAAAATAATAATTAATATAATGACAACAATGGCTACGCAGCAGTCATTATTAGCCACGATGCGGCTACCACAGCCGACCACACTATCAAGCAGCAAACAAATAGCAATTGCCTCGATTACCACCGGAATACGAACCCGAAACTTTTCCGATCAGGAAAGCTACGATTATCTAATTTTTTCGCATTAAGTAATTGAATAGCAATAATTATTCCGAATTTTCCAATGATCTTTTGGAAATGGATCATTCTTTTGATATTTATAAGGGTTTAATTTTACAAACAAATTATTATGTATTACAGTTGAATAAATAAGAAATTTTGGAAATAAGAAAATTTGTTTATAGTAAATTTAATAATAAATTGAATATTATTAATAACAAGATCCTTTTTTTAATTAGTTATCTTTTAAATTTGTTTTCATATGAGTACTTATTTATTATCTCCCGTATATTTTTATTTATTTTGTTATTGCCTTTACTATGATTTTTTAGGATAGGATGTTGTATCCTAACGATGGGTCCATTGGCCCCGAAACAGGTTGGACAAATTAATGGTGAAAACAAAGCGTTTTCCTATTTATTATATAAATAATGTCACCATTTCGCTCTATTTGAAGAAGTAATATATTTTATTTTTTATTGAAAACACTAAACAATTTGAGAGCACAGTACTGTGATATTTAAAACAATTTTAATGAAATGTGAATTCGATAAAAGAATTCAATTAAAAAAATGTTATTTTGAAACTGAACTCAAAAACATTCTGGAGAATCATCTCACTGTGTAGTTTAACATATATATTGTATATTTAAATAAATCCTCGATGAAATGTTTGATTGAATCGCAAACTGGGAAGCGCCTTTGAAACCAATATGGATTCGCGCTGAAAAGCGAACAGAATGGATATTCAAAAAACATTTTTTGGTTTTGAGGCTTGATTGAAAATTTTTCGAATTCCATAGCAAATACTCACTTCGTGGGTTAGATTGAATGCGAATAAGGCTTGTGTATTCAAACGATGCGGTGGGATAGATCCAGATACATACATGTTCTGGTCATTGAAAATATTTCACAAACATTATTTCACACAAATATGATAACGATTTCTACCAACGCTTCTTCATGTTCCGAGATCCACATATTAAAAAAAATAGTATTAACAGTAGTAGTAAGTCTCACAGAGACAAAGATATTTATATGAAATACAACGTATGGAAGTCTTTTTAGAATGACCCAGGCCTTGTAACCTGTATGAGCTGGCTTAAGTGATCACTTTACATAATGCAACGTTCACCAATTCCACCGTACGAACATCCACACATCATCAAATTGTAATAAGCTCAACTAACAAAAAATAACTTTATATTTATTTATTATTTTATATATTATTTTGCTCATATAGTTAACAGTCATCAATGAAAAGTACATAATTGTATAGTTGACTATTTTTTGGCATCGACATGTTAATTTTAAGATTATTTAATAAATAAATACAAGTTGTATAGTTAAAAATATTGTTAAAAATAAATAAGCATTTAAACATAGCACATAATTTTATTGTTCTTTTAAATTGTAAAAAAAAGTTTAGAAAATACATATAATAAAATAAATTATGGCCGAACAATGGGTTTTTCTTAATAAATTGTACTTTTAACAATAGGACAAAGTGATAAAGTGGTTTAAAACATAGTATTTAATTTATTCTTAAATGTCTCAACTGTCTATACTTCATTGTCAATTCCTACTGCATTTTTTGCTAAACTATAATACAAGTCTCTTGATTACTTGTATATACTATATGTAGAAGGTAATTTTTGTACCCTATATGGAAATAAATAAAAAAAGTAAAAGACACTTCCCCACGACTGTACTATCTGTGTATTTTGTTATCTTTGAAAGCATTTAATATTGTATTTATAAGTTTAACCAATCTGAATACATGTTAGATATCATCAGAGGTGGTATTTTAAAAGGCTTTGTGCTATCTTCGCGTATAAAGAAAGATGTCTTCGCCTTTTGTGCAGATAGAACTTTACTTTGGCCATAAAATATGTTAGGCTACGCCAAAAGCCTTTCTGGATTACGTTGAGGCTATTTCTTAAGGACTAAAGGCATTTTGGCTCCAGAAACAGCAGGAAATTTCTTTGTGAAAGTGTAATATAGTTTAAAATAATGTAAACTTAATAACACAGAATTCATCACGTAGAAGCTTTCTTGAATAAGGAAATTCGAAAGGAAATTGACAGAGAAGATTAGATTGAAGTGTCGATTTCCTATGAATTAAGAATTAATAGGGAAAATTGGTTCAATGAATTTGTTTTTAACTAGAAAAAGTAAATTCACGCAATAGAATTTCTATATTTGGAATGTGAAATTCTACATTAAAATATTTCAAGAACAAAAGACTTTGTCATAATTTATCAACATATATTATAGATGTCTTACAAAAATGAAACAATTTATATGAGAAAGTAGATACGGAAATATTTGGGTGTTTTATTTTATGTACCTATCGCACGGCTCCACCCACCATATCAATCAAGTTTTGGGAGTTGTACATATATTATTTATGCAACTCGTTTCACATATGAATTAACTAACTAAGCGAAACACATAAAAAAACACCCTTGAGTAAATCACCTAGATTAAATGTGACCTCACTGAGAATAGAACCCGAAACCCTCGGTGTGAGAAGTCAGTGTCTTGCCCACTGGGCTACAAGGGCGGATATTTAACGGTTCGGATTATTTTAAAAGTGACGTTTAAATTTTAAGGTTAAAATGTATATTTATAAGCTTAATGGATCGAAAGTCGAAACAAAACGAATTCAGGTACTATATTTTCCGGCTTCTGAATATTTTATTTTTCCACAATCGTTTTTCATCCCACCAATTATGATCACGTACCCTTTACGAATTTTTTTATACTTTTGAGCATAGATAATACTACTTTCCCGTCTCGTTTACGTCGTAAGCCAAAACTTTTTACACATTTTGTGTTTCTCGAGAGCTGAAGAGATTGAGAAGTGTTCTACTCTGCGACGGCTATCATTTATTTGTATCAAGAGAGATGAATCCCCGATATTAAAAACGGAGATGGGCTATTTGTCCAAGGGCGCGAGTCTGAGCGTCAAGCTTCAATATCCTCGGCACTTTGAGCTTCAACATTCAAACGAGAGGTGAAAACTGATTTTAAATACATGGAGTGACTCTACAAAATTTACTTTGAATTATTTAAAAAAAGATTACAAAGAAAATGTTCTCAGGTTTTCACGGCCGTTTAGAAACTTCTGTATATATTCTGCCTATTCTGGGAACTCTGTATATGTGACCTCTCTGGCCAAAGAGGTCACATTTACAAGGCAGAATATCCCAAAAAATACACAATACGCAGTAATTTTTTTTTTTGTCAAATACAATTATCGGATACATTTAACCGAAAACACGATTTATCAGAACACACAGTACTTTTTATTCGTTAATAAATACAGAAATATTTTCAGACACACAAAATCAAAAGGAAAATTTTATTGCAATTGACAATATGATTTAATTAAATAAAATCACAATTACTTTTAGTTTCCACCTCATTTATAGATAAAATATCAACAATGTTCTCATCTTATCTCAATTCATTCTCATCCTCAATCTTCTCAACAAGAAAACAAAATTTAAATAAATATGAAGATTTTGAAAGTGTAAAGGAAAAAAATTGGAAGGAAGGAGGAGAATTAATAAAAGAACTTCATTGTCATTAGAAGGGAAATAATGATGGTAGGTAGTAGGTAGAAGGAATAATGGTAGGAAAAAATTCAATAGAAGATTGTTGACAAATTTTACCTGGTTATCTATACCTACAAATATATAAAGAGATAAAGTTTGCAAGTTTGGATGTAGGAGGTATTCTTTGAAACCACTCATCCGATTTCAAAAATTCTTTCACTAATATTTAGAATGGACTTTCAGATTTTCTCATTCAGAGACTTTTAAATTTAAAACAATGACAAGTCATTGTTTACAAATCATATTCTACGCCAGTATAAATCATAGTTATACAATGTACATTTATCCTAAATGCACAGTTTAAAACAACCTTATTTAATTTTTTTATTGAAAAAATTAACTATGAATTTAGGAGAATAACCATCATTAAGTGCTATCTGATTTATTCGATTTAATTCAGAAGTATAATTAATATCAGACAAAGGAAATGTTATTGAGTCTAAAACATAAGATTAAAAACCAAATTAATTAGCTGTAGCAGCCAAATACTTTTTCGTGGATTTGATTTTTCTGTATGTCTTTTTAATTGATTGATTCATATGATTTTAAATTTTACAGAACTTTGTCCTGAAAAAATTGCAACTTCACAAAAATAATGTGTTCTTGAATATAAAAGGATTAAAAGTTCATGCATTCAAGGTAGCCTGGGTGTTACGGACATAAAAAGTAAGCTGGAGGAATGACAGTTTATATTGTATGGGCATTTAAGACGGAGACCACCAGAACAGACGGTGAAGCAGGCAATATCTATGGAGCTTCATCGATAGTCAGAGAAAGATCAAAAAACTCCTGGATGACTCAATGCTCCAAAATAGTACTTAGAAACGGCTTGGATGAAAGCGATACCTAGAACCGAAGAAAACACAGCCTGAGAACGAGAAGTGCCGACCCCAACAGCCTACCTAGGCAATGAATTGAGACGGTGCAAGGAAGAAGAGGACAAGGGAATTGTTATTAATCTATTAAATCATATTATGGTGAGAAGCTGAGAGCTTTAGAGAAAAGGAATGATTCAATTGATTATTTATAACAATATCAGTATACGTGTCTTTTCGAAAAATATTAAATTCTATTTTATTATTTATCAAAGTACAAAATATAATATCGAACCATACAGATGTAGGGTTAGATTACGGTTAAAAAATACTGGTATTATTCTGAGAAATGCACTTCTTGCCATCTCTATTCGAGCTTCTACTTCTTAAGATGGATCGCAGTTCTCATTCACCCATGTACCTAAGTAGTTTGACTTGTTAGACCAACTTGTTTCATCTGCGGAGACGCCATACTTTGAATAGGTACTAAAACTGACCATTTCTGTTATAGTTTTTTTTTTTGCAACAATGCAGTGATTTGCGCGAATCGTAACTCTAAATAGCAACCACTGAGAGCCACCAGATCAACTTGTTTCATCTGGGAGTCGCCATACTTTGAAAATGTACTAAAACTGACAATTTCTCTGATCGTTTTTTTTTTTTCGCAACAATGAAGTCTCTTGTAAGCTCTATAACTCGAAGTTGCAATCACTGAGAGTAGGCAGACCGACATCATTCACCTTAGGGGGCTACTCTACAAACTATGAAAGTAAATCTACCGTATCCATGATCGTTATGAAAAATTCGGTGACCTCTTAGACTAACATTACTAACAATTTGGTTTTGCGAGTGTTCATCGTCAGACCATAATTGTCACTTGATTTATTCACCGTTTTAAGCAGTGTTTAAAGGTCATTGATATTATTTTATACCTCATCATTATTTGCATCATATTTTAGTGGAATTACGTATCTTGATTAATTTTTAATTATGCTCCTCACTTAGCAAAATTTATACTTGCAAGGAAGAAAAATTCCGCGTCAAATAAGATACTCCTTTCATGGAAAATGGATGGGTGTAAATTTATTTTACTTTACTTTGAGAAAATTTGGTTTAATTTTTTGCGCAGATAATTCCGTCTTTGTAGCTTTGTCAAGCTTGAGAGATTTAGTGAACAGGCTTCTTGACAATTCGAGGGCCTCTTATTAGTTAAGTAAGTAAGAAACGTTTTAAGAGGAAAATTATTTGTATTCGAATTTTATCAAATAAACAAGAGAAATCTTCCAACTTTAAAAGTCTCCCATTAGTGCGAGAGGAATATAAAAAATTAAAAGACGTAACGATTCCCTTTGATATCAAGTCATCAAAAAATATTTATTCAAAACTAGTCTTGGCGCATTGTAAATTTTTTTTTGGATTCTCTAAATACATTATGTCAGAAACGTTTTCAATAATTGAAAAAAAAGTTATAAAACTTACTATTGTTTTACAGTTTAATGGTAATTTCAAAACTTTATGCAATCAATAGTTAAGTTGAACTAGAAATTCAAGACAATATCACTACGTCAGAGCCCACTATTTTTATTCAGAGAGTTTTTGCGCTTTGTAGAAACAAATCTTCTATTTAACAAATTAATGGGTTACACCGCCTGGGAGAATAAAATTTAGGTATAAATTTGGTGATTTTTTCAAGGTGGTGATTATGTCTACTTGGAGCTCCTCCTCCGTGACTGAGGCGCAATTTTCTCTGGTGCAAATTTGTCAGAGGCAGAAAAGAAGATCACGTACTTATTATGTTATTAAATATCTACAATGTTAAAACAAATTAATTATTCAAAATCATTTAATACTTTTTAAACTGTTGTTTAAGAAAGTAGGTAGCAAGAAAAGTGATACGCCGGGAAACAATTTGTAGACAACCTGCTTCTGATCTTCAAGTCTGATATAAAGGATGAAGAATGAAACGGAAAGTCGCGCAAATTGCTTTCTTTAAACCCCTCTTTAAAGCTTTCTTTAAAGTCTCAACAAGCGAGCCGCTTTTTGATTTCGTGCGGACTACAATATTGCGCGGTCCGTACAGCCACAGGGTTGAATGGATCTCCGGCTCTTTTGTATTTTCTCCTTCTTGATAAACTATATGAAAAATAGCCGCGGTGAGCACGGTACCGAAAAACTGCCAGATTGGGGAACGATATTGCGTCGGCCGCATGCGCGAATTACGCATACAAGCATATGTATTTTTTTTTATATATATTTTTATTAATTTTTTGATATTTATTACATTGTAGATATGCCAATGTGTCTCAGGCAAATTCTATTATTCGCCCGTATGCAAACGGAGTCGTCAGTTTACAAAGATAAATACGCTATAAAAAATGCCTTATATGCCGAATGTAATGTGTCGTCATTTTCTAATATGCTTCAAGACATCACTACCGCCGTTTACAAATTGCCGCGGCATTTTGTTCCAATTAGTAACACATTTACTAACCTAACCTTCGGCAATTAGTATAACTGATTACGTTTATAAACTGTCGACGCCGTTTGCATACAGGTGAATAATAAAATTTGCCTGAGATATATGCATCAGGAGCATGATTTTTACTTAGACATATATATATTTTGGCCAAAAAATCGATATGTAATATTTATGTGATACAATATTATACCAATTATAATAATTTCTTTTTCTGTCTGTCTGTATGTCTGTTCATCTGTTTGTCTGTCTGTCCCTTCCGTTTTAACGTTGTTGTGACGTCCGTAACTTCTATAGTTCTTTTTCCCCAATTTTTTTTCCAAAAAAATAATTCTTTTTTCGATTTTTTTTTTTCAAAAAATATTTTTTTCAAAATTTTTTTCCAAAAAATATTTTTTAAAACATTTTATCCAAATTTTTTTTCAAAATTTATTATTCCCAAAATATATTCTTAGGAATTTTTTTTAATAAAATAAATAAATTCTTATTCCTTAGGAACCGATATACAAATGTACATTTTTGACGGTTACACCTGCTATGATAATAATTGTGATAGGAATATTAGGTACGACATATATCTTTTAATTGAATTTTTTTCAAAATATATACCTAAGAAAAATGTGTGCTTCAATGTTCTCACTGCACACCCCTGGGGCTAAATCCAATATGACGGTACCTATAACGGATCCTTCTGAAGGTTAAAATTAAATAGAATTGACTAAAATAATTATAAAATTAAATATTACACTTTAATGTTTCGAAAATCGTACCGTGTATTCTCACATTTCATTTGCAATGTGTGTAAATCATGGACAAGATACAGCTTTTACATGACGATGAATGTTTCCTGTTACCAAGAATAAAACAAAATTATTACTGCACAATATTCTTTTTCTTTATTGTATATCTTTTTCTATGGTCCTTAATGTATGCAAAATGTATGTATAAACTTTAAGGTGTTATATATTATTTAATACTTATTCGAGCGTCAATTCTATTTTATTTTAAAAACAGGATGCTCAACTATGTATACCGAAGATATTTTCTTTCAGAACAATCTGTTACGATGATCATAAACTTGCACCTAGTAGGTATATTAAACCATTTTCAAATTCGTCCGGAGCCGATTTTGTAACTATACGACTCGTATATTCTCAATTATTTTACTAAAATGGAAATAAAACACATGCACATAATGAATCCATTACTTAACACTCCATTTATTCAGTTTTATTTTTGGCACCATTGCATTTTGCGCAATTCACATGACGTTAGTCCATGCAAAATAAATGCAAATGCCTTTTTGCTGTCATTGTTATTTGACCGCTCTGTTAAAAGCTTCGCCCGCGCATTGACAGAGCGCTCTGTCGGCAAAACAGCGGCAGATTTACAGTTTACTGCAGAGTCGAATTTGCCGAAACACATTTTCCAAATGGTTGTTTTACGTAATTACCGCGTCCCCCCCAATAAAATATGTTGATTGCTCGAACGGATACCTCTCATGTAATGTATCGTATCTTGTAAATGTCAATTATCGAGGAATGCGATTTAATGATTGTCAATTTCGCTGTAAATTCAAATGAAGACCAATTTAATCCAAGTTAAGCATGGATATTTTATTGTTTGTAAGCAATTTCATTAACAGCATGTATTTTTAAAAATCTTTACTGTTCTTGGAAAAACAATTTTTAATCCGTTGATGGAGAACAATCATTGATTTAAATTCTTGTTTATATTAATAATTTAAGTTGCAACATAGCTGGATTACCCATGCTATCTATACCTATATTAAAAAGTGCTATTGAAATAAAACAATGCATTTTTAATACCTCCTAAATTAACTTAATTTTAATAAGAAAATGATTATTAATTAAGATATATTATAGAAGTCTCACAGAGACAAAGCTATTTACTTGGAAACGTAGATATATGGAAGATTTTTATAGGGTGATCCAGGGCTTATGGCCTCTATGGGCTGGCTTGAGTGAACACTTTTCACAATGCAACTTTCACCAGTTTCACCGTAAGAACATAATACACAAATAATCAAATTTTTAATGTTGTCCTTAGGTTTTCACGGTCGTTCAGAATCTTCTGTGTATAGTTTTCTGGGATATTCTGCCGTGTATATGTGACCAATCTACTATACACAGAAATTTTTTAATGTTTTATTTATCGAAACCGGTAGACTTAAAATCTGGTAGCGGTTTTAACTAAGTTAACTAACAATCTCTTATAATGTCTAACCACAAAGTCAATGCTTTAACCCATTTTTCGCTGACGTTGCGGCAGCGCAACAGTTATTTAAACAGGTCATATTCTGAGAATTCGGTAAGGAATTTTCGTAATTAGCTTAGGTGTGTAATGTCAAGGTTTTATTATATATACCCTTGAAAAGGTTCAGGTATAAATATATTATATTTGGTTACTATTCAGGGTCTTCAAAAAAGGAGACGACGCGACACTCAGGTAAGCTATTTTTGAATAGATTATATTTTTAAGATATTGCAAAATATATTAATATTTTTTTATAATTTCTTTAAAAAAATTGTATGAAATTTAATAATAAATAGATTTTATAAAAATAAAAAACTTATAAATTGCAAATATAATACGAATTACAATGCCGTTGCGTCAGTGCAACGTCAGCGAAATATGGGGGTAAAATCCATTCCAATATTTTACGCACGAATGCCATCAACGAATTTTAATATCATGATTTTTTGCTTTAGGATGAAAGAAAAAGATTTCTTTACTGCACAAGAGGCTGGTGATTTTATTGCATAGAACTGGAATGTTGATAGTAATGAAGAAGAAGACATTCCAGATGTAGTTATTTTACCTCCTGAAGTTTCCGAACTTACCAACGATGAGGACTTTGATGATAATGAATTACACGAAGACGATTTATATAACCACGTACTCAAGGATAAAGCAGGAACCTTGGAAGTAAATTCAAAAAGGTTGGTGAGTGAACCTTCAACATCTCAGTGTTCAACTTGCCAGGCGAGGCGAGCCAAGGAAAATGCAATGGTCCAAATCACAGCCAAGTCTTGGACATTAGCTTCATCAGATGAATACATTTACGCTTTTGATCTATATACGGGGTAAACTGAAGGGCCTTCGAACATTTATAATTTGGGCATTGGAGGAAAGGTGACGGTCTTCTGAAAAATTTAGAAAATCCAGCTCACCACATTGTTTATTTTGATAATTTATTTACATCTATCCCCCTTATGATATTTTTGAGGAATAATTGGTTTTTCGCCACTGGCACAATAAGAGAAAATTGTCTAAAGAATATTGAATCGTTAAAATCCTCCAAAGAAATTAAAAAAATGGAAATGGGGTGAATTCGATTCTAGATTTGAAAAGAAAACTGTGATGGTAGTTGTTCGATGAAAGGATAGTGGCTTCAAATTGTGATGGGATCGAACCAATTAAAAATATATCATGTTACCTAATTAAATATTTAAAAAAAACTATCAACTATAACAATCACTTAACCTAATACTGTTACACAATATAATCGTTTAATGGGTGGAGTTGATTTAACGGATAACTTTGTTTCCAGAATAAGAGTTCGCGGTATAAAGTGGTGCTGGGCCATATTTTCAAATTTCTGTGAATTGTTAGTATGTAATTCATGGAAACTCTATCAAATGGTTCATCCTGAAGAAAATATATGCTTTTTAAATTTTAAAAGACATATAGCACCCACATTTATGAAATCATCAAAAGCGAACTTATTGTGCATAGGAAAACCATCTAGATTTTTAACATCATCCAAATCCAGGCATTCAAAATTTTTTAAAAAGAAATCAATACAGAAAAAGATGCAAGGTGTTATTCCCAAACATATTTTATATGTGAACTGTGCAATGTCGCGTTACATCATAAATGTCATGAAACGTACCACAAAGAAAAATAAAATCAGTAAAATCACGTAAATACTTTTATATGTTTTTATTGTTTAGTCATAAGTTTTATATATCCAGTTTACGTTTTATCTCCATAAGTTAGTAATATGTTTAGTTATTAAGCAAATATATTTTTTTCTTAATAGTGTTTAAAAATCTTGAGAAATAAATGTCCTAAAAACTGTACATGTTTTGTTTCATACCTTTATCGTTTACCCCCCTATTTCGCTGACGTTGCGAAAATGCAACACCTCAAATTTTTTTAAAGATATAGTTTTAGAACATATTCTCAAATTTCATGAAAATCGAACAACGAGAACTGGTAGCGGCGTTTAATGGGTTAAATATTAATAATAATTTATTTATCACATATTTTATCTAATTTTTTAAAGTTCTATGTTCCAAATCAGTATTTTGCATATATTTGAATGTGCTATGCTAGAGACGTCCATGGTTTTGATCCATAAAAATAATGACATGAAAATAATAAGAAGAATTTCCATGAAAAAATGTACCTAATATTTGATCAAAATGTCAGGTACAACCTAGTTGTTCTAAGTTCACGACATGGTATTGGTTTCTTGACTATAATTGTTTTATTTTGCGATTCTTGGTGGCCAATTAATAAAGATTTTGATCTTCGCCGGCCATGGTGTGGTTAATTACATTGCTCAGTATTAAGCACGACGCATTAATAAATCAAGAGAACTAATCACAACTATAAAAGGTAGGAAAACTGCGGACATCGGACACAATAAATTAGAAACATGATAGTTAACAATTTCATCGTTAAATGGAAGATAGAACCTAAGAAGGAAAAATGATAAAAAACCTTAATTAAATCAACCACCGAAACCTTAGTGTTGAAAAAACCTCATGATGCATAACAATTATACAATTTGTTCTTTACGCTGAAATTCAGTTTCTAAAATCGGGCTAGAGACGTCTCAAAAACTTTCATTCAGAACCCATTTCTCATACGTAATATCAGGAGGCCCTCGTAGTCTAGAGGGCATGATACTGGTGTCTAACAACGAGGATTTTGGGTTCGATTCTCGGTGAGGTCACAATTAATCTTTGTGATTTACTCAAACCTGGGTGTTTTTGTGATGTTTTTCACTTCATTTATTGGGCCTCTTGGCTTTTTGAAGCGGAAAAAAGTATAATAACGCATAAATACTCATCACTTTTCAAAAAAAAAGCATTCTTTATTTTTTTTACTCTCTTTATATTAACTCGTGGAGTCTGCTTGCTTGCTTGCCGGTTTGCCGATGAAAAAACTTTGGATCGATTTTGACCCTTTTCCCGTGATCCTATCGAGCTGAAACTTTGCAAGAAGACTCGTGGCGACGATCAAGAAGATCTATCAAATTTTCGTTAAAAAAATTTAATAATTATAGTATAATTTCGGATGTTTACAAATTTTATTGGTTTTTTTAAAATTGGAATCATTACAAAAGTTTTATTACGGCGGCCCGATAACGTCGCGGGATATTTTCTAAATATGAATTACTTCGCCGGTATACATAATAGGTACTTCACTATACAAAGCATGAAGTGTCTTATCAAAGCTCAAAACATCTGACATTTTAGAAATATACTAAATTACTGTAAGTTTAGTGTTATGTTATATGTTTTAATTCGTCTTTAATTGTTATTATATTTTACAAAGAAAGGGAGTATAATAAAAACTTGGTTTTTATGGGTTACTTTTTTTACATCGTTCGTTATACCAAATACCAAAAAATCATCTTCGTTTGACATATCATTATTGTTTTTTGAATGAAAAGTAATTGCATATGAAACATTTTTATTTGTAGGTACTGAGTGCAAGAGTATTAATTTTCGAGTTTGATTGTTTTGCTACAATGCTAAAAATATGAATCAAAAAATTTTCGAAGATATATTCTTAATTAATACATGATTGTGGGAAGCTGATTGCAGAAAATACTCCGGATATTGTGCATCAATATTTTTTGAACCCGTGGCACAATTTTGTTGCACGTTAACTTTTTTTAACCGTTTTTTTAAACCAAGGTCTGAGATATTAGAAATCTTAATTCAATGTCACCCTAATTTATCCACTTCAACATTTTGATCCGATGCTTAATGTCAAAGATGATTTGCCGACTAAAATTAATAAATTTGAAATCAGAATATTTTTTTATACTAACATTGATGAATCTCGAGGCAACGTGACATTTAATAATGTTCTTAGGTTTTCACGGCCGTTCAGAATCTTCTGTGTATAGTTTTCTGGGATATTCTGCCGTGTGTATGTGACCTCTCTGGCCAACGTTTCGGATCCCATTGCAGGGTCCATCATCAGGGCTGATGTGATGAGTGAGTGTTGAAGTGTAGGTTAAGTATTACCTTGCAATACCGTACCGAAGTCAGGGTGTCTCCAAATTTGTGTTTTGTTAAATACTGGATTGCAGTACCGTGTCGAAAGCAAGGTGTGTGTCTTCATGTAGTGTTTTATATATCTACTAACGGATGTCGGACTGTGCGGATCGTCTATTTGATTTATCCTGCAGCGCCGGATACCACGATGTTCTTAACTTAAGACCGTCATCCCTATTAATGTTTACCGGGTGCTTGTATATTTCAATTGCTTCTTTGACCAGGCGCGTGTGGTGACTTTTGGGCTTTCCTAAGATTTTTGGCTCAAATGAAAAATGGTGGCCCGTATCTAGAAAGTGCTCAGCCAATGCCGATTTTTCCGGGTGACCGAGTTTGCATGCTCTTTTATGCTCATCAACCCTCTTTGAAATCGTGCGTGCTGTTTGTCCCACATACACTTTGTCGCAATTTTGACAATCGAGCCTATAAACACCGTCGGTCTCAAGGGGATCCCGATCCTTCGCTGGTCTTAAGAGGTCCTTAACCTTGTTGTTTGTGCCGAACACTGTCTTAATATTCTGTTTCCAATGGGATCCGAAACGTTGGCCAGAGAGGTCACATACACACGGCAGAATATCCCAGAAAACTATACACAGAAGTGACATTTAATGTCCAATAATTATGGTAACTTATTAATTTTAATCAAAATAATGAATAAATTTTGTTGAAAATAGTTTAATTGTGCGCAGTCATCTATTTTACGTAAATGTTAAAAGTTTAAAAAATCTAGCTGGTCGGAAAGTTGGTGAAAAATAAATTACAGGATTCCACCGCGCTAAGGTCGTAAAAAAATATTTTGTATTTTATTTATAATTATAATAAAACAAATAATAAGAAAAATCTAATTTTTGTGCTCAATGATCAATATCTGTTGTAAAAGTATGACATAAAATATTGTTAAGCCTTTTAAAGTAGTAGCTCCTTAAATGTTTAAAAATAGACAATTTCTTGCGCGTAGCATTCAGAGTTGACATCATAGCTGATTCCGACCATGTTCTATCTCGGTATTCTGAACATTAAATGACAAGAAAGACCACCTCTTTCAGAGACTCGCCTGATGGATGATATCTCTTCCGTTCAGTACAAGCTCCTGAGAGTACCTGGATCGATTCTGGTGATCGCATCTGAATTGCTTGATTGCTTTCTTGCAAAGACCACAAATGAACGTTCACTTATCATCATACCACAAAAACACGACGATCCAGAATCAATTTTCAAAGACGTGCGCACGATAGTATATCTACTTGTCAAGTCAACGTGTTTTTGGAAACTAAATTGGGGAAAAGGAAATGGTGACAATACCAAAAAAATGCATTTACGTTACGCGTTTAACGTCCTTCAGATTCGTTGAAAAACGCGCGAATATTTAACAATACCATTTAAAAATATTGATTTCCGTTCCAATATTATTTAGTAAAAAATATACACATTTTATAAAATTATAAAAATATCAAGAAGCATGAAATGGTTCGCGCCTTAACTAAACCCCAGTATATATAATATATTTTTGACGGTCCACGGAAAGGAGGTGTTAGCAATGTCGCTAGGGTCCCGCGCTGGTATTTTCGCGTTCAAGGTTCGCGCCCTACTTCCAGCCGTGTAATTTAGTTTTTTAAGCCTTGTATTTGAACGAAGTTGCGTTATTATTTTGACGTTGCAGGAAGTATCAGACATACAAAGAGACAAAGAAATTATTATGTTTAATAGTTTATACATTTTAAATTATTGCTTTGAAAAAATAGCAGATAGAATAAGCTGTACATAAAATTTATACAGCTCAACTCGCAGTCATTTTTATCATCAGTTATGATGCTTTAAATTTTTAAATCAACTTACATAATAAAAACTACGAGAAAATCCCATATTGTCCGCTCCAAATCCCACAAGGCGGTTATATTAAAATTAATTATTTTTTAATAATTAGTTTATATTTCCAAGGACCACTTAGAAAATATTAATTCAAATATATTGAGACTTGCTCCGGAAAATGAATGATCTCATTTCGTTTAGTTCTCAATTTCAATCTATAAAACCCGTAAATATACCTACCCTTTAACAAATTACAATAGTATATTGAATTTTACTGTGGATCCCAGATTTTTACAGATCTTTCCTAGCAAAAGAGGAATTAATATCATACTGACAATATTGTCATGGATCGCTGGGTACGGGAGAGAAATGAAAACACTGAACACTTATTAGCAATTTATTAATTAGTGATTAAATATTTCATTAAATTGACAAGTCAAATAACACGAATTAAATTTAATACTAGTTTTTAATTAATTCAATTTCACAATTTATTACTCATTTATGAAAACTTTATTATCGCCGGGTAATGTTCTATTTATCACTTGCTGGAACATTCCATCTCATTCTCGCACGTAGAAGTCACACTGTTTTACAACGCTAGTTAGGTACACCGCTCGATTATTTCGCTTGATTATCTCACGACTGCCCGCCACGAGCGTCGTTTCGCGGCTGATATTGCAACGATAGAAATGTCAAAACAAACTAATTTACAAAGCTATAAGTCCCGCTTTGTACACGCGATACGCTGGTTTTCGAATTCTCGAGAACAATCTTTTATTTTATAGTGTTTACGATCTTACTGTTGTCATCCATTGTATTACGAGAGATTTTGAAAGCAATCTCTTTTAACATGTTGTTACATTATCATCTTTTTCTTTTTCTATCCCTTATCCCATTGGGTCGGGGTCCCTATACCGCATAACTTTTCCTGTCTCGGGTTTCGCTCTCCACGTTAGCCCAATTTAGTTGCAACCTCGCTTCGCAGCAGTCGTTCAACTGTTTCCACCAGTTCTTTGGGCGGGACGACCCCTTGGTCTTCTGGTCTTGTCTGGAGTATCCGCTTTGGCAGTCTATCTGCCAGCATCCGCAAGATATGTTCCAGCCACCGTAACTGTGATTTCTCGATAAACGTCAATAAGAGTTCTACTTCGAGACATTTTCTTATTTGAGTATTTATGATTCTGTCCCTTCTGGTAACTGCAACCATTCCTCGTAGAAATCCCATCTCGGCGGCCTGTAGCCTTGAGCGGGTTCTTTTGTCAAGATTCGTGGCCGTACACTAGGGTTGGCCTGAAAGCTGACTTATACACTGCCAAATTAACTTGCTGGCATCATACAGGGATCATGCTACCTGGATTGCTCTCCTATCCTCTCACATTACAATAACACAATACGTTACAATATCAAAACATTAAAACATATTTACTCCCTTTATATTAACTCGTGGCGTCTGCTTGCTTGCATGCCGGCTTGCCGTCAAAAAAAACTTTGGGTCAATTTTTGACCCTTTTCCCGTGATCCAATCGAGCTGAAACTTGGCAAGTAGACTCGTGGCGACGATCAAGAAGATTTATCAAATTTTAGTTAAAAAAAATGAATAATTGAGGTATAATTTCGGATTTTTAGAAATTTTATTGGTATTTTCAAATTGGAATCATTAGAAAAGTTTGATTGCAAGCAACGGCGGTCCGATAACGTCGCGGAATACTTTCTAAATTTGAATTACTCCGTCGGTATACATAATAGGTACTTCACTACGGATGTCGAAAATCTAAATTAACTGACAAATGTTTTTAGAATTTAATCTTCAAAGCACGAAGTGTCTTATCAAAGCTCAAAACGTCTGACATTTTAGAAATATATTAAATTACTGTAAGTTTAGCGTTATGTTATATGTTGTAATTCGTCTTTAATTGTTGTTATATTTTACAAAGAAAGGAAGTATAATAAGAGCTTGGTTTTTACGGGTTTCTTTTTTTAATAATGTGAACACAATTGACTGATGGTAAAACAACTTGAGCGTGTACGTGACATTCCAAAGACATGCACCCTTAAAGTTTGGTTGACCACATTATCGTTCGGGTGAGTTCACACGGGCACCCCTGACACAAATTAGTAATTCCAGTTTCGCCGGGACTCCCTAATGGACAATTGTTACCGAATTACTTGGTCATCTGCACTCTCCCAGATAATTGTTTGCGATGCAGTGCGGGGGCGAGGTTCCTCCACCAGGGCTCCCTCTGCAGACGTCGTCCAGGGAAGTTAATTAAAAACTTCGTGATGTGAAACATTCCAGGACACACAAGGTACGTTAAATTGTCAAGAGTCGACGAATGAAATTCCGTAACAAAATCTCGTTACGGGAGCGACGTATTTCATTTATTGCGCTGTGCAGTACACGCTGCACTCACTGTATAGGCATAGGTATTCAGGTTGAAGACAAAGCTTACAAGCTTTATTTTTTTACTTCTTCAAATATAGCAAATTTATTTTGTGGTGACAAAATTATGATTTGTATAAATTAACTTTGTAAACACCACTTTTTTATTGAAAAAATTCAACATGTTTCGAAGCCATTGGCTTCCCATCTCACCATCCAACCCATCTCACTAAAAATACTCCACGATCAACAGACTTTCCATCCAAGGAAACGAGTATGCACAAATTGCAGATATTCCCAACGTTAACTAAAGTCGTTGGCGAAATTTCTCGCTACGTTTGATTGAGTTGTATGATATTGAATTGATTGATTGAAAATTATATGCGTAATTAGAATTCCTAATCCATAGTTGACATATCTAAAAAAATGAACTTTTTCAAATGTTTTGTGTCAAGTATCACTTCACTTTTGTTGATTTATTTATTATTTAGTTGCTATTATTTGAGTAGCTTGTAAGTGCAGTGGTCATGCCGCTTGCTTAGTGTTCTGGTAGTCGGTGGTTCGAGCCCCATTTTAGGACACCATGATGCGATACGTATTACATGTTTAAAAAATTCATAAATTTTCATGAAAATCAAAACAAAAACACTTGAGATAGATATAAATAAAAACATTTTTATGTAACTAACTAACTAACTTACCATCATGCCGTTTCCCCGTGGGGGTAGGCAGAGAGGATAGAGCGCCATACTCTTCTGTACTGACATACAACTTTCGCTTCGTCTACATTTTCGCATGCAGACTCGACGGTTGTTCAGGCTTCTAACGGGTCTATCTTCCAGTATCTGGTTAATCTGGTCATGCCATATCTTCCATGGTCGTCAACACTTGCATCATATATCTTTCTTACCATTCTTTCCTCATTCATTCGCTGGACATGCCCAAACCACATGAGTGACCCTATTTTTATTCTATGTATTATGCTTCGATCAGCTTTACATTCATTCCTAATATCTTCATTCCTTACTCTACCATACATGGATTTGCGACACATACATCTAAGGGACCTCATCTGCACTGCATTCAATCTACTTTCGTTCCTCTTCTGCCAGCTCCAGGCTTCACTTCCATACATTAGTGTCGGTACCAGAACTCCATTATTTTTATGTACAGTAAACTAAAATCTGTCCTGTTTTGCATTCAAAGCAATGCAGCTCGCCTTTTGTGTATTACATTAGTATGAGGAGCATTGCCTCTGTGCGCCTGGGGATTTAAACGCCCGGGTCCCTTATCGCGAAGTTCCTAAGTTCGCAACCAGCCCCTTTCATAGCGGAGATTCAATCCGCTATAATATTCGCGTCTGTTTTATTTGACCGTGTCGTCCGTATCTCATTTTAAAAGATACGACTCAATACAGGAATACTCAAAGAAATGTTAACAGTTATTAAATAATTTTTCTAATGATATATATCCCTTATTTGTGTAGTTTTCTGGGATATTTTGACATGTATATTTGATCTCTTTGGCCGAAGTTTTGTATCCCATTGCAGGATACATCATCAAGGCTGATGAGAAACCTGCATTGTGATCTGAAACGTCGGCCAAATAGGTCAAATATACACGGCAGAATATCCCAGAAATCTACACATAGAATATTTTGAAAGGCCGTGAAAACCTGAGCATATTTATAATATATATCCCTTTAAAATTTCGCACACATATTCTAAGAAAAAAGAATGATAAAATTTTAATTAAAATAAATAAATATAAATAAAATAAAACCTTTATTAAACCTCTAAGATAAAAGAATGATAGAACATGTCTGTGGACGAAAGGAACAATCTAACAAGTTAAAAAATGCAGGTTTTCAGGAGAGCCAAAACAAAATTTGGGAATTTCATTGTGTACAAAATATTTCTTAAAATCTTTATTATTTTGATCTTATTTTTGCACCAGTAATTTTGTTTTTAACATAACGACGTCGAACCAAGTTGACAAATTTTGTTGTTTCTTGTCAATTTTTTTAAAATAATGCCATATGTCCTTTTTCATTCGCCAAGTGTGATCATATTCACTAAAATACGCGAGAAATTTTTAGAAAGAGACCTGTTGTAAATTTCGCAGAAGCGTGCGCGGAGAGTCTGATTTAAAAAGACTAATCTAAAAAGTAGAAAATAATATTTCACTGAAGAAAATAAAAGCACTCTTTTTTAAAAAAAATCTAAAGAGGAAAAAAAAAATTTTTCAACAGCTCTTTAAAATATTTTTAAATTTAAAAATAAACTAGCTGTTCCCGCGCGGCTTCGCACGCGTAGATTTTTAGTACGCTGTTTGGATCGTCATAGAACTTTCGCGAACCTTCTAGAACATTCTCCTTCCAGAACTTTCAAGAAATTTGTCGAATGTACAGGAACTTTCTAGACACACCGACACATTCCGCCACTCAGTTTAGTACCTTATAGAACTTTCGGGAATTCTAGAACCTTCTCCTTCCAGAACTTTCTAGATCAGGTTTTTCCGGAACCTTCTAGACTTACCGACACAGTCAGTGCGCCTATTTTGAAAGAATCTGAAGCATTTTCGGCCTTCCCATAATAAAACAATGTGGTAAAAAGCACATTTTGGTCACCCACTCCCACCCACGCACAGCCACCCCCACCAAACTCGCATATTTTCGATGTGACACCAAGGGCTATCCACCACCATAACCACTGGTGGGTGGTTATGGTGGTGAAAACTTGGCGGGTAGGGAAACAAGGGTTTCTTTTTATATATTTATTGATATATTGATTAAGAACGTCCACATTGTATGCGAACATCAAAAAAAATCAAGAGCGTAATACGCGTCTTCTAGTTGGAGTTTTCTGGGATATTCTGCCATCATCAAGACATTAGCCACTTTTGACATCAACAACACATCAGCCCTGATGATGGACTCTGCTGGGATACGATACATAATATGAAAGTTTGTAAAAAGACGGCGGAATATTCCAGAAGATTCTGAAAACACCTAAGCTGTACATTCATATCATAGTGTACAACTCTCTACACAATTCTATTACATAGTTTAGTTACATCAATTATCAATTTATTAATTTTTCATAAACATCTATTTATATTACAAACATAAATTTAATTCGTAAATGAAATAAATAAGTTATTAATAAGTGAGAGAATATACAAACAACAAAATATCAAATATCAATATATAAATTCATTAATATCAAAGGTGTAGGAGAATCCTGCTTCGAAAAACCCTCTCAGAGGCATGAAACTGATCAATATCCAGAGTAATATTGTTCAGCATAGCAGTAGCTCTTCCTACGGGCATAACCAACGGCAGGTTGGTTCTATATTGCAATGTGAAACAATCTATGCTGACATTGTGTAAGGTAATTAATTATGAGGAACATTTAAACCAATGCTCCGCATATTTTCAGGATCATCGACCAAACCGCGCAACAATTGATAAAAACGCATAATCAAATACATATTCTTTCTTGTTTCTTAACTATTGTATCCAAGTATACCCTGGAGAAACTCGTTTGGTAAAGCCAGAGATGGTGCCCGTACTATCTCATGTGATATCTTTGAAACTTGCTTTATTTTTTTAAACACTATTAAGAAACATTTATGTTTTACACAAACCACAGATTGCTAATATCTGAACGCTCTTTATTTATCGACATAGCGTATTCTGTGATCGATTTCAGTAGTGAGGTGGTCAAAATAAATTGTATCATCTTTTTATGTCATTTTTTATAAAAACGCCTTTTATATTCGTATTTTAATACAATTTCTTTGCTAACATAATTGTAATTGTCGTAGATACATGATCGCATGGCAAAGATACATAACAAATAATATGCATATGCATGTTGCTAGAGCAGCAGAAGACATTTGTGAATGGGATCGTGGGACAAGTTTATTTTTTAAATATAATTTTTACCCAGTATTATATAAGTGCCCCATTAAATAAAACTAAAATGTTAATATTTTAAAAATATATTTAACAAAAGTTTTTCTGTAATCATTTTTACTCCCTTTATATTAACTCGTGGCGAAAAAACTTTGGATCCATTTTAAGCCCCTTTCGCATGATCCAATCGTGCTGAAACTTTGCAAGCAGACTCGTGGCGACGATCAAGAAGATCCATCAAATTTTCGTTAAAAAAAATTAATAAATTTGTGAATTTTTCATTTTTGAATGGTTTTTTGATACAACTAATTATGTTGTATGAAAATATTTCAATTGGTAGACGCGAAAACTGATTATAGTATAATTTTGATTTTTGGAAATTTTTATTACTTCCTTTCTAGCGTTACCCGACCGAAGCCCAACGCGTAGGTTAAGCGAAAAACAATGTTTCAAATAGAAAATGAGAAAGGGAGTATAATAAAAACTTGGTTTTTATGGGTTACTTTTTTATATCAATTTTATTTGATGTGACATATGTTTGACATCTGTTTGACAACGCTTGAAGATACTGTTACCTGCTTTATTATTCTTTCATATATTCTTAAATAACTTTCCTTGGCTACGTGGCGTATTAGATGTGATGCAGGATACCAAAAACTTTGGAGTCGTCCGGCTCCTGAAGGGATGAAACAACCCCCCGTATTTTTCAACTTTTCTCCGGCATTAAGAAGTTTGTTGCGCTAGTGGAATTTATTAGACTGGCGGTGGCGGGTTCGGCGCGATTCTCGACATGTTGAACCACCCACGGTAATAATATTCGGTTAGGTCCGACTTTACTTTAAACCTTCATGTCTTTATGTGGCGGTTGGGAGCCGCCGCGAGTCTAGCCGTACTCATCCGACATGCATCGTCCAATCACGGAGCGTAATACAGCTAACCCGGTACTGTTCGTCACAGGTACCACCATTTTGTATGTAATACCACCTGTAAATTTTAACATTAAATAGCAACGTTCAACTGGGATTCTCATTTTCACCTCGTACATAGTTTCTGCTTCTGCGACACACATCTTGGTGATGCGGTTATAATAAATAAAGGCCACACATGCATTGAGATTTGTTCAAGTGCGAAACGTTCATTTGCGGGAATTCAAATATAACGAGATGCTAAAGATTGTTTGGCAGATGAAGGGAAAAACAGACACGAATATTGCAGTTTGAATGTAGACAATAAATAAGACGAAAAATGTTTGTTATGCGGGTTTAAGACGACATTTCTTTTTTAATAAATGCGGTACTTCATACGTAGATACAAACGAGGTGGAATTACAAGAAGCTTCTTTTTTTTCACCAAAAACAATTGAACAGAAATTGGCGTGGCGTTTGGAAAAAAATTGAATTATATTATGCGGTTGAGTTATAAGTAGGTACGACAAATGTCGCTAGGCATATTAAATGAAGGTAGGCGGAGTGGGATTAATTAGAGATAAAAAGGATTATGAGGACAGGATTGGTAGGCCTCCATCTTACTGAAGTCCAATTCAGCCAAAACCACCGCCTCTATTCCTCCATATTTATCACTGGCCAAAACATCCCATACATAATATATACATTCACGACACTCACTGAAAACACGCCACATGCTGATACAAGCGTATTCTCCTGGACGTTGGGAATCGGCATTGTACAATAATTTTTAAATGAATTATTGTAAAGAAATAAATAAAATAACAAAATGTTATAAAGCCGACTGAGCAGCCATTTTATATTAAGTAGAATTTTAAAATATATAAAATAAATTAAGTTCACTTTACTCTCCCATGAATTTACAGTGAAAAAGTATTAATCATACTTTCTATATTTTTTTTAACACGGTACCTCTTTCTCGCCCGTTCTGTGATGGCTTTTAAGCACTAATTATAATTGAAATACAAGCGAGGCACAAATGCATCAGAGTGCATATAATTGAGAAGATTAAACGTTGTGCAGCGGTGGGCAGACAGCGGTCGATGTAAGATAATTGTTTCACGGTGGATCTGAATCGAAACAAAAACTGTATCCGACGCCTTCGGATGTATTTTATTTCTTTTTAATTATTTTCTCACAGTTAACGAGACCAGTTTTCTTTACTTTCTTAACTCTTAAAAGACTGTGCTAAAAAATACCTTCGGGGACTGTGGTGTAACACAGCGTTACCTAATTAAAAATCGGCATAGTTTTTAATATTTGATGAAATATACATATATACGATACAAATAAGACTTTTTAAGAAGGTCCCTTTATATAATTATGTAAGGTAAACATACATATTTGCATTATTTAAATAAATTATTGTTAAATCATGGCATATCGAATTTGCGTGCGCTTCCGCTGACGTATCATTAGCAACTGAATTTAACGACGCGGTCGCCAGTTCGCGTCAGTCACCTGCTCTCCGTCTTTGTTTAACACGTGTTACCCGACTTTACCGTACTCTTTCTATATTGTTGAAACCCAAGCAACCGCCATCTCTGTCCTACATGAAATGTGTGGTATTGTCGCGCTCTTATGTGCAATATTCTTCTCTCTTTTACACACTGGCCGAAAATACGAGAGTAATGAATAAATATTTTTTAATAAAAAAATCCGTACATTCCTAACAGTTTAATTTAGTCATTTTTGTGTGAAAATGTCTACTTGATGATTACAAAAAATGTGGCGTTTTAGTTTTCGTAAAAAAGGTAGATATTTCATATTTTCTATGACAGGTAGACCTACATTACATCACCGACACACAGGAGTTAAACACTTTAGGCAGATAAAATATCAAAATCTCAAAGTATATATATTTTAAATGAAAACATATTTAATTAAGAAAATAACAAAAGTCTCACCGAGATGAAGCTTTTTATATGTATGAGAAACGTGTATGGAAGTCTTTGTTCGCAGCTGATAATGATATCTCTATATTTTTAATGTGAAACGTTAAGCTATATTATTTTTAATGCATATTTGATACTCTTATGCCACTAGAATATGCCTGAACATCAATATTTTAAATTTTTTAACTCCTTTTATAGATAAGTATATATTTTTAACAATATTATGTTATGAGAACACAATTACCGGATTTTGTTCCCTGAGTTGCGAAGTTTGTGTATACTATTTCATAAGAAGGACTACAGACGTGCCTAGCATTGACTCTTCAAATATATGAAAGGTTTCAGATTTGGAACTTATATACAACAGTAAACAAATTTGATAATTTGTGGAAATTCTTACGTTGGAATTGGAGAACGTTTTGTTGTGTAGAATTTTTGAATAGGTTACACCTTTATAAGTAAACATATTCTGACAGCTCCCGGTTCACAATAAAACTATACCAGTGATTTAAAGAAACGCTATAAAAAAGACATTTTCAGAACTGGATTCTGAAGCTCCCAATAGGCAGAGATTGTAATAAATCTGTGGTGGCCCGAGACGTATACACACATACAGCCGTGTAATGAGTTACCACAGATGCTGAAATCGAGTACGGCAGGCCGTCGTCCTCGATACAGAGGTTGAGGCAAGATCGCTGAGCAAGGCAAATAGGCGACAATGTAAGCCGGGCCAATGACCGAGTACAAAGGCAATGTATAGCAGAGGGCATAGACTATCGGAGTGACGAAACGCACCTTGCTGATCTAGGCTTAATACCCGCACACGCGGCCGAGTAAAGAGGAAACCATAACACCCCCGATTCCTTTGTTCTAGATCACTATATAAGCACGCGCCCGCAGAACAAATCATCTCACTTCTCTGTGGCTTTCTGGTACAGCGGAAGCTCTCGCTCTTCAACTATTCATTACTGTATACTTGTGTACCTTTTACTCGTAACTTTTGTCATTGTTGTACTCAAATAAATTCTGTCAAACCGTCGCGACTTCATCCTCAGTAACACCCACATAGATAATCTACAAAGGGAGTCAAGCTTAAGCAAGTAGAGTCACATTGGTGACCCCTAGAGCCTCAGATTCTTATCCACAGCCGGAGGACTATACCACCTCCACATTGGTGACCCTTGACGTGAGTCGGGATCCACAAATCTTTTTTGGATATATCAGTACAACTGGCTGATCTGTCATTAATGAAGATGAAAGAAAATCTTATATATTTAGCTGCTCGGAAACGATTGACATCTTCTGGATCAAGAGCGAAGAAAAAAATAATACCCAGAGCTGGTAAGAAAAGCTCTTAACTTTTTAGTGCCATTACCACTTTCTACCTATGTAAACTAACTTATATAATTAACAGAATATATAATTAACAGAAATAAACTTTCTTTTCACCACTTTTTTATTGAAAATATCAACATGTTTCAGAGCCCGTGGTCCCTTCGTCAGGATACAATTGTATATTTACAAAATTCAATTTAAAAATCGAAGTATAGACAATTGAAATATTAAAAAGTTATCTATGGAAAATTAATAATAATAAAGTACCTACTTACTATGAAAATAAATTAAAAGATAATTATTTATTATTATTAATTTTCTATACCTATAACTTTTTTATATTTTAATTGTCTATACTTCGATTTTTAAATTAAATTTTGTTGGTACTTACAATTGTACCCTGACGAAAGGGCCATGGGCTCAACATATTGATATTTGAATAAAAAAGTGGTGAAAACAAAGTTTATTTCTATTAATTAAATTATATTGTCACCACAAACTTATTTTGATGTGTTTGAAGAAGAAATAATTTGATTGTTAACGTTTCAAAAATACGAAAAGAAAAAAAATAAATAATAATAATAATAATAAATTTAATGAGCAGAAAAAAAAACAGTTTTTCTTCTCATTAAAAATGTTGAACTTTTATTGCAAACAACCCTTGCTTTTTATTTTTACTTGTCTTGCGACCGCGACCCACGGGGGGTCGCGACCCACGGGTTTAAAAATACTGGTGAAGAGTGATCACTAAAGCTGGCTCATAAGCGTCGTAAACCCTGAGCTATCCTATATAAAGGACTTCCATAAACGTTTATCATATAAATAGCTTCGTCTCTGTTAGCCAAAAAGGGTCTTTTGGAAGTCGTCGAGCCAACAGTGATAATTATGGGGTTAAGACATTTTTTGTCCTAAAAATAAGGGGATGGTCATTTAACCCTCTGAGACCGTATGTATGTTCAAACGAACACTAACTTTGCGATTTTATTTTTCCCACAATATATCGAATATAAATGTCGGGTTTTTGTTTTCTGATTGCTGGCAATCTTTTCTATGGCGTCTATTTTTTTCGCTTGTTTACGTAATCCCGCCTAAATTGTCGTTTGCATTTTGATAGATCAACTTTCAGTGAATCTTCCAATTCTGTCCGTATATTTTGCATATTTTAAGGATAAACTTAGCTTAATTTATCCTTTTTTTTTTTTCAAATTATATTTATTTTGTTGCCTATGGGGGTATTCTAACTATAACATAAGTAAATACATCAATTTTTCGAAATTATTTGTCAGAATATTCAACTATAAGTTCTATAACAACTTCTAAACTATAAGGAAAAAAAAAACATCAAAAATTTTCAGAAAATTCTGTGATGTGTTATCATACATCAAATATTTTTTACAACTGCCATAATTAATTCAGATTTCAGAGGGTTAAACAAAAATACCACTTAAAAAATCCCCGCAAGGAGAAGAAAATGATTAATAATAAAAAATATAAAATAATTAAATTCACTGAGAAAGCCGAGCGGTCGTCACTCGAAATTTATACTGTATTTTTTGCCTTTTTATGTGGATCCAACTTCAGGATGGGTGCACGTCTCTAATTTATACTGTCTGCGTCTCAAGCAATCTAGCACGGAGTTCCCATAAACTCCTCTAGGTACGGAAGGTGAAAATAAAATAAAAACGCCACAAGGCGCGCTGTAAAAAGGGACATTTTAAAAAATATTTTATTTTTAATATGTAATGTTTTTTGCTAAAGTAATTAGGCATCATTAATTTATCATTTATTAACGCCCTTCGGGGCTTTTACAAAAAATAAAATGTACATAAGATAAATGAACACTTCAAACAAAATGTCTAGAATTGTAACATAGTGAATGCCCAAGAAATACAAACCATAGAAAATAATATTAAGTAGAAAGCAAGTATTTAGCAATGGCGGAAGCTTAAAAAAGCAAAATATAATAAAAATAATGATAAAAAGTAGAAAGCAAGTATATAGCAATAACACAAGCTTAAAATAGCAAAATATATTTAAAAAATACATAAGAGTTAGTTACCTAATCCCATAAAAAACCGACATAGACACTTCTTTAGTCCAATCTGACAAATACTAGTAATTTTTCAAAACACCTTTTAAAATATGTTTATATATTATAAACTTGGTAGCAAAAACGTCAAGTTGCTTGTATCTGTTTGCTAGCCTAGGAAGTCTTTGCAGTGGGGAATTAAAAACGAAGTTGGTGGCTGCAGTTTCCAAAGCAAAACCTGCATGTCTTCTTGTTACGCGAGATGCAACACGCAAGCAGATAATAGTTGAGGACAGTTGATAGTTCCGTTAATTGTTTTGTGTAAAAAGAAAAGGTCCTATTCTTATAGACTCTAGTTTAACAAAAAAGCAAAAAGATCTAAGAATGTTCTCGACGGTATGTTAAGCTTATAACTGATAAATCTAAGAAACTTATTTTCTACTCTTTCTATGTTACTCATATGAACTGCATTATGAGGGCTCCAAACAACTATATGTAGTATGATGCTGTTTCACTTGTCGCGTCTATATTTTTACTGTTTTCATTCGCTAGAATATATACACCTAAGTTCTCTACCGCGAAGCTAGACAGCACCAGATGTGAAATACGTGACCTATGATTTTTTATCTGAAATACGCTGAGAGCATCAAACTGTCTTGAATCGTACTATTTAAATATTTATTCATAACGTGCAGTGAAAATGTAAAAATATACATTTGTTTATTATTTTCGCAAAATTAAATTTCGCAAAAATTAAACACTTGTGTTCCAATATTAAAAATTTCGTATTTTTATATAGTCATAATTAATATTGTCATGAATTCACCGTGGTACGGAACGAATTAAAATACTTGTAAGGATTCAAACATTATAAGCCAACTGGATACAAAATTAAGCTATTGCCACAGTAGTTTATCTCCGGCCTGTCGGCGAGTTATTAGCCTACTCTTGCATTGGGTTGGGACGCTAGGGTTGTCACTTTATTTTTACTCCCTTTCTTCTAACTCGTTGCGTCTGAGATTTCTAGGTAAGGTTTTACCCGGATAAAATTCAATTTCTTTTAATTGTTCAAAAATTGATGTGCCGATTTTAATGTTTATGTGGTCCTTTTCGAACTCTTTGCGAAAGACCCGCTCCATCCTCTCTACATTAGCAACAAAGTCATGAGTAAATTTCGATCTGTCGCATAATTTCTGTAATTAGTATACCTAGTTTCTACACTTAAATTGCAAGAACGCTGATCAACATCAACGAAGATTTTTAAAAACTCACAGTCTTTGTGATAATCAACACACCTTTTTAGTAAAGCACCATAAACATAAAAAAGACATTTTGTTCAGGAAGCGCATTTTTTTTCTAAAGCGGCGGCTGCGAGCGCGAATGGCACGGAAGGCACGGCCCTTACTGCTGCCGCCTTGTGCCCCCCATATTCTATATCAATGTGTGCGTCACAGTGCGTGCATTCGCAGCGCCGAGCACGCACGCACACATTCTAATGGCTAGCGGCCAGTTTGTATGAAGACGTATTACTGTTCTTATTATACTTGTGCTATTGCTGGGAAGACTGCACAATCGCGCGAGGAATACAGCATTCCGGGAGGTCCTAGAGGTTCAAGATGTGATCAGATGGGGGAAACAGCATCAACCAGATGGACCGCGCCCACCAGGGAGACCCCCCGAAGCGATGGAGAGATAGCTGCAATTCAGTATCACAAGAGGAAATCCTGAACAAGCAGTTTCGAGTCCTAATATAATTTAAGAAGAAGAAAACAATTAAGCTGGATCACTATACTGCAATTCGTATTAATTCGGTCACGAAAATATTTCATTTGTCTCTGGTTTACTTTGTTGGACTATTGTCTGTCACACGGATTCACAGTTCGCTTATCTATTCGCATGAATCTATGATCTTCGCCGCTTGTCAAAAGAGCTGAACTCGACCCCGCGGCTGCGACGTAATATAAAAATATCCCAATTTTGAACGATTCTGGTATAATATCGCGCATTCTATCGGCTGTCAGATCTATTCCGTCAATATTCCTTATTCTAAAAACCTATATTCCTCAACCACAGGTGGCGGTAGTAAAAATACATCACACATTTGGTATATTGTGTGCATAGTTAACATTATACATAACTTCCAAAAAAAATTGATAGATGTGGTAGAGAATCACGGGTGGATATTACATTGTGGTGAATATTACATTGTGTAAAGTGATCACTTAAGCCACCCTCGCGAAAGGTCATAAGCCCTATGTTCACTCAAAAATAATTCTTACCCAAATAAAAAAGTAGCGTCGTCTCTTTGAGAATACTATAACAGATATATCTTGATTATTTTTTAGCATTTTCTGGTTTCGACGATTTTCGCAGAATATCGTCCAATTAATCAATGTGCATGGTATTTGCCCTGTCCGGTATAAACAGTGGATTCGCGTCATACAAATGAGGTTGCAATTACTTCAGTCTAAATAAATACACCCCGGGCAGTAGTGAGGGGTCCATCCAGGTTTGTCGCAATGCGGTTCTGGAGTATTCCCTGGATGACTTTGCAGCGCACGACGTGCACTGGGATCTCTTTTGTGCGGAGTCGAGAAATTGTCCTAACGTGTCTCGTGATTTAGAAATATAATCCCAGAGAATTTTACGACAGAAGGCTGTTTAAATTTTGAAGGCTTAGAACGCCGTTAAACCGTGGCGAGCCCCGTGCAGTTGAACCAGTTTTACTATTCTTAAATAAGATTTGTCGGACTTCTAGAATATCATATGTAGGGTGTAAAAGCAAAGGGAGCAATATAAAAAAATAATAATGCAGTCATCGAGAATTATCAATCCACTGAATTCTAGATTTTATAAGAAACACAGCCTGTAAAATTATAGAAAACACGATTTTGAAAGGGATAGATAAATAAAATTCAGAATTCCCTAATTTTTATTTTTAAAAAAGTAATCCTCGTTGACTGCATTCAAAACATTTTTTTAAAAATTTTATGGATCCTTCTGTATTTGCTTTTACACTCAACTTTGTAAAGTATATGATTTTTGAAAATTGCTTGGAAAAATATCAAAAAAGTTTACTTGTTTTCTAATTACTTATCATCACGCCGTTTCTCCGCGGGGTTAGGCAGAGAGGATAGAGTGCCACACTCCTATGTCGTGACATACAACTCTCGCCTCATCTTCGCATACAAGCTCGACGATTGTTAAGGCTCCTAACAGGACTATCCTCCAGATGGTTAATCTGGTCATGTTATGTCTTCCGCGGTGGTCGTCCTCTCTTTCTGGTGCCGTCAACACTTGCGTCGTACATTTTTCATACCATTATTTCCTCGTTCATTCGCTCAACATGTCCAAACTATCTGAGAGACCCTTTTTGCATTCTATCGACTACGCTTAGATAATTTTTCTTTCCAAAAATCTTCATTTTTTAGTCTATAAAAAATGGATTTGCCACACATATGTTTTAGTGATCTCATATCTACTGCATTCAGTCTTCTTTCAGTGATGGTACCAGAATCATATTGTGTACCGCTAGTCTTGCCTCGGTAGACGTAATTCTATTAGAAATTATTGTATTCAAAGTACCGTTCACCTGGTTCCCTGCAGTCACCCTCCTCTTGATATCTTCCTCAGTCTTCCCTCTTCTATCGAACATACTTCCTAAATACACAAACTCATCTACTTTCTTCAACCATTCAGACACGTCAGTTCGTGTATAAAGTATCAAATCTTACCACGATACAAAGACCAAGAATTAAATGATTAGATTTATTTAATAACGGGAAAGGTAGACTGTCAAGAACTACTAATTATATTGAAATTTTATATTCCCGTAGGCCCTAAAGATAAGACTGTATTATATTTCAAATTTGATTTGTCCAAGTATCGATGCAATTTATATTTTTGGAGAGTATGTGATAAATTTAATTAATGAGCAATATCAATGGATATTGATTTGTTCGAGTGCACCCACGTAAGATTAAGAAGAATTATGAGTGCATTTTTTTTATTGACTTGGAAATACGTCATTCATCCTTCTGCCTGAAACTTTTTTTTTTCATTGTGTTATTCTTTAAGCAGGCCAAAGGTTATTTTGTCACAAAAATAAGTAAATAAGTAATTACAGACCAACAAAATGAATAGACTAACGTTAAATCTTTGTTCATATTTGGTACGACGTCTGGAGCAAATACGTTCGCCTTGCTTAAATAATAAAATTACCAAGAGCTTGTATATTTTGAAATAATTATGAAAATATTGAACTGAATACTCTTAAAAAATATAAAGTCTTATGAAATAAGTTGCGTTTTATAACAACACAAAAAAAACACGACTTATCACCATACTTGCTTGCCACATATTAGACCAAACCTCCTAAAAATAGTAACTAGCACTTTTATAATCTCACAAGAATGTTGGTACCTTGATGCTCATTTTGATATAATGCTCATTTTTATGTCGCTCGCTGTTTGCAGCTTAACCTTCGAATTGCCTGGCGTGTGGTGTCGAGCTATTTATAGCTACGCCGCCCTGAGTCCCGCAACCGGCGCAAGCTCCATAACCTTCCGGAAGCCCTTGAATGCTTTCTTTTCTTCTTATTTTTTTGCAAAAATTATTTAGGACTTTCATCGCGACCTACGTGAAGATGCATTATGCTGATTCCACGTGGCAGCAGCCGACCCAGCTACAATAGTCGGTCCATGCAGCGTCCGGATTTCAATCCAAAAGTTTGCAAACTCCAGGAGCAAACAGCGGAATCGAGTTTATTCAAAGAAGAACTAAACTTGGATAAACAGCATTGTCAGTGTAAACTCGCAGCGCTGTGGAGGCTGTATTCAAACAGATGTAAGTCTTCATTTGGAGGATATTTATAGTCCTTGAAAATAGTTTTCCTGGAGGAAATTCAGATAGCTTAAAAAGGAGCAAAATGATAAAATTCAATTTCTAGAGAAAATTAATCAGCAACTTGTTTATTTAAGTACTTCTCTATTGATTTTGAATGTGAAAATGTTCAAAAAAAAATTGGATGCAGCCATCGAGGATTACTAATTAATAACGTGGGTACTGAATTCAAAAATTAACAGGTTACTTAGCCTGTAAATTTTAGGAAACATGAACTACGTAAAATCATGAATTTAGTTTATTTTAAATAAGTAATCTTCGGTGACTGCATTCTAAATATTTTTAATTTTTTTTTAAATCAATAACAGGAGTGCGAAATTCTTTTTAGCTTCGTAATAATACATTCAAGTATTCAACAGGCTTCCACATCTTTCTAAAACATTCTTAAATCACTCAGACCAATTGGCTGAGTGCAGTTTTTCTCGATTTTAAGGCATTTGTTTTGCGTATTTGAAAAATTAAAAATCAACGTAGATATGTATTTAATTTCATTTCGAAAAAAATATTGAATGTCAAGAGATTTATTAGGTTACATATTTGAATTATAAATTTACTTCAAAAATGTCTTCTCTAAGATTTTTATTAATATTTTGATGTCACAGAGATAAAGGGCAAAGGAATTTAATATAGTTCATACCTACCTTCTTGAATATCTTTTTAAATTAATTGCGTACCTAATATTTCAAAGGTGCCATTTGTCATCAGCGGATTAAGAAGAATATCGAGGTCTAAATGAAAAAAATTAAATAATTGTTTGTAAAAAAGTACTAACGATAGCTATAATCCTGATTTTGAAAATTAGGCTGCCAACAGTTCGCATTTTTAATGCTTACTTGGTGACGTAATTTTTTTGGGTATTACAGATATAATATTTATGACGGTCGTTCGATATTTAGGTATTAAAACGAATAGTTTATACGAACCGTCTTAAAAACACAACAGCAGTATTCGGTTCTTAAGATCTTTATCACAACACTTAATAGAATAAAATATAAAATAAATAAGAATAATAAAAACATACAAGAGACCTAGATATACGTCGGTGGTGTGGTCAGAGAGAGAAAGAGGTACATGATAGTTATACGTCATACGTCGAAAATAATTACAAGTCCGACGATATTTCTCTTTTCTATGGTCCAACGCGAAAATGATAATTTTGCTATAATTTTACATCAGGACGCTGTGTGAGGAGAAATTAATAAAAACAAATAAAATAGTATTTTTTCTTTAAGCTTTAAATACAGCGTTAGTTCTTATTTCATGTGATTTAGTCGAAACACGAGAATTGTGAGGTTACGTTTGCGGCAGAACGAAGTCCAGACCAGGCCACCCGAATAAGAAGGCATTGAAGAAATTAATCTCATTTCTAAAGGCATTGCAGACATCTGACATCACAAATAAAGATATTTACCTTGAGAGAGATATGTGTATATAGAATAAAGAAAGGAGTGCCGAGATGGTTTGGTCATGTGGAACGTATGAACGAGGAAAGGATGGTTAAGAAAATATATGAGGCGAGTGTTGAAGGCAACAGAGATAGAGGACGTCCGCGAAAGACCTGGCACGATCAGATACAACAAGTATTCGAGGATGGCCCCGTTAAAAACCTCAACTTAGAACTTGTATGAGAAGATGTATGAATGTGGCCGAAGCAAAAGTGGTGTGCCAGGATAGAAGAGTGTGGCGTTCAATCTTCTCTGCCTACCCCTGCGGGGAAACGGCGTGATGGTTAGTTAGTTAGTTGAGATATGTGGAAATATACAAATCTCCTTATTTAAGTACGATGAACACCGAACATATGTCTCGTTTATTTTTTATTATTATTCTCGTCCATTAAGTGTTGGGATGACAATCCTAATTTCCCAATATCGCTATTTTTGGAGTACGGCTGATTGTATAACATTGTTAATTTTCGTCCGTCAATTTCGACGTTTTAAAATGTCTTAAAAGGCAAAATATTTTTTTACAGCCACATAACTAAGAACGATCATAATATATGCGTATATAATTTAAATCAAAAATATAGGGCGCTTTTTCTCAAACCCTTTCTTCGCGTGAAAAAGAAGAAACCGCCATACAGGTATACAGTGTGATATTTTTAGTACTGTAGCTGTTCCAAATATAATTTACTTACTTATTTTTTAAAAATATAGTTTTTCTTAATTCAATAACATTTTCTGAAAATAATAAAACTAAAATTAATACTCCTCCCATTTTCAAAATTATTAAAAACTATATTTATATATAATTTTTTTGTAAACTGACGTTATTTATTGTAAAAAAAACTACATTTTAATTTTTAAAAAAAATATCAAATAAGGTTTTTATAGTTCAATATTTTTTATCCGAAACAAGATGGTCGTTTCGGCAGCTAATGCCATAATCAACTGATACACATAGAACATTTTAGCACAGTATACTAAGAACAGTAATACGTCTTCATAAAAACTGGCCGCTACCGATTAGAATGTGTGCGTGCGTGCACGGCGCCGTGCACGCACGCACTGTGACGCACACATTGACATAGAATATGGAGGGCACAAGGCGGCGGCAGTAAGGGCCGTGCCTTCGGTGCCATTCGCGCTCGCAGCCGCTGCTTTAGAAAAAAAATGCGCTTCCTGAAAAAAATGCCTTTTTTATGTTTGTGGTGCTTTACTAAAAAGGTGTGTTGATTATCACAAAGACTGTGAGTTTTTAAAAGTCTACGTTGATGTCAATACAGATAATTAATGGTTTTACAATTATAATATCTGAAAAGATAATTAAATGTTAACTCTAAAATATATAATATTGAAAAGAACGAGGATATTCATAATTTATTTATATTCAATATTTACAATCTATTTTTTATTCAATTTCTTATATAATACAATTAACTGTAGAATACGATTAACTTATATATTAGAACAATATTCTAATGTCATTAACCTAAAAACTTAAACATCACTTTCAGAATAGTACAAACCAACAGATGTCACCGGCATGTAAGAGTAATGTTTAATATTTGATAAAATAAAGCGTCAGCGTTTTTTTAAAAATAATTGAAAATGATTTTGTATAATAAATGAACGATTATTATATTGTAATCAAGAATACATATTTTATTATTATTTCTTGTATATTATACTTTGATTAATATTTAGGGATTCACTTAATATTTTGTTGTAATATAATGTTTTATATTTCACTACTATATTCCTCGACATACTTATTTATCATGTTTTGATTTGCTTATTATTTCTGTGTTTTATGCTTTATTTCTATGTTTACGGATCTTAAGTAGAATGCAATATTATTTTTTTGTATGTATGCTATATTCATTATAATGTTTTTATTGTCGTTTAGATATATATATATATATATATACTATATTAAGCACACGTGATGAGCTTTTATAATTGGTAAAGTGACGAATATCCTATAGTAATAAATTTTCTTTGTATGCAGTTTCTCAAATATTCAATACTCTGGAAAATATAAAATAAAAAAATTAAGGCAAAGAAGGAACAAGAAGAAATACTAATTATTTTATTGAAAACACAACCCTTTTTTATTAAAATTTTGAAAACCTTCCCACTATATTCCCCTATCGGAAAAATTTCAAACGTGCGCCAAGTTTTTCAGGAATTACGATCGGAATTATCATAATGACGTTTCTCTAATGGCGTTTGAAATTTCAGGCTTTGTGAACGGATTATTCATGACCGCTTTGCGAAGACGTTCGGCCGACATTAGAGAGGTGTGGAGGGGAGGTAGATGTGTGTCTGGACCAATCAGGAAATGTAATCAATATGATGTTAGCACAGTGTACTAAGAACAGTAATACGTCTTCATACCAACTGGCCGCTATCCATTAGAATGTGTGCGTGCGTGCTCGGCGCCGTGTACGCACGCACTGTGACGCACACATTGACATAGAATATGGGGGCACAAGGCGGCGGCATTAAGGGCCGTGCCTTCGGTGCCATTCGCGCTCGCAGCCGCCGCATTAGAAAAAAAATGGACTTACTGAAAAAAATGCCTTTTTTTATGTTTGTGGTGCTTTACTAAAAAGGTGTGTTGATTATCACAAAGACTATGAGTTTTTAAAAGTCTACGTTGATGTTAATCAGCGTTCTTGCTATTTAAGTGCAGAAACTAGGTATTCTAATTACAGAAATTTTCGGGTTTCGTCTTTATGCGTCGGAATCTCAGACGCTACGAGTAAAGTCACAACCCTAGCCTCAACGCATTAGTAGGCTAATAACTCGCCGACAGGTCGGAGATAAACTACTGTACTGGTTATACTGTGATGTTAGTCATTAAAAGTTTCTGAATTTATATACAGTTTAGAAAATTCTACAAATATTTGGAACACCAGAAAATACACCAGAAACTTCCAGAAATCCAAAGCCTGTATAAAAACACAGGTAACGTAGAGAGAGGCAGTTTGTGTTTGACATCCGGTAGAGACCAAAGGAGTCATTGAAATGGCGTGTGAAGACGTGCTCGAGTGCAGAATATTCTCGATAGTGATCGATGCGACAGAAACGGTGTAATTTAAAACGTTCCTAGAAGATTCCTAAGAGACGATTAAGGCGAATTAATAAAAAGTTTTAAAATTAAGTTTGTATCCAGTATTTATTAAATACAACTGAAATTAATTACTTGTTTGATTAATTAAATTAATTATTTGAATGTTTCATTTGTCTCCCTTTCAATATTATTAACTTAATAACTAAACTAACTTACTATCACGCCGTTTCTCTGCAGGGGTAGGCAGAGATAATTGAAGACCACACTCTTCTATCCCTCCACTTTGCTTCGGCTATATTCATACATCTCATACAAGTTCTACGGTTGTTGAGGCTTTAAGCAGAGCCATCCTCAAATACTTGTAGTATCTAAACGTGCCAGGTCTTTCGCGGACGCCCTCTATTCCTTTTGCCTTCAATACTCGCCTCATATATTTTCTTAACCATCCTTTCCTCGTTCATACGTTCCACATGACCAAACCATCTCGGCACGCATTTATTTATTCTATTAACCACGCTGCAGCCAGCATTACATTCAATTCTAATTTGTTCATGCCTCACTCTATCGACCAAAGATTTCCTACACAAGCGTCTTAGTGACCGCATTTCCACCGCATTCAGTCTTCTTTCAATCCTCTTTTACCAATTCCAGGCTTCACTTCCATTCATCAGGGATGGCACTAGAACGCTATTATATACCGCTAGTCTTGCTTCCTTTGACAAATTCTTATTGGCCATAATTGCATTTAGGGCACCATTAATTTTGTTTCCCGTAGTCACTCTCCTTTCGATATCATTCTCAGCCTTGCCATTCGAAGCATTATTTGTTTACAATTACATCACACTTAGTCACTCTTTCGTCTCTCTCGAATACCATCACTTTCGATTTGCTGACATTCATCAGAAGTTCACATCGGACATGCTGGATACCAGGCACTGCAGATCAGCTTCACTGTTAGCCACTACTGTACCGTCTACGTATAGCAGGCAGGATATGTTGAGTCCGTCCATTTTCGCTCCAATATCTAGTTCCTTCACACAATTGTCCATATACAGATTGAAAAGTCATGTTGATTTTACGCATTCCTGTTTGACACATTTTGTAATATCAAACCATGGTACAATATTATTGTGTAATATAAATATTATTTTTCTATATAGTGCACTTATATATACTGTCAAAGGATATGGCTATGGGAGTCAAATGAAAACACTAAAACAATTTAAACTCTACTTTATGCACTGTAATTTATACAAGTCACTGGACAGTTATTTAATTGGAGCAATATTCTTAAAGTTACAAAGACCTTAAATGTTTCTGGAATATCATCGAAAGATTTGACAGTTACTTGGTGGTGCAACATTTTAATTTAATTTTAATAAATAAACATTTTAATTTAATTTAAGATTTTTTTCTCTGCACTGCACACACTATCAGTTATTAATTATTATTATATGTTAACTACCACTATAGTTTCGAGAGGATTAGTCTGTCCCATCGTCAGATATAATTACTACATCTAAAGATGAGGGGACTGCCTTCATTGTGAGTGTAGTACAAGTTAAAACAAAAATCATAATGTTTTTGGAATAAATCACACAGTAATTATCTAATTTCGTAATTCTTTCTAGAATTCTTGCTGCACTTTTATTGCTGCTGAATAACTTGTCTTGATTTGATTTGATTGCTGGAAATCACACACGCTCTTGTCACATTGCCAGCATAATTTTTTTGAAAAAAAAGAATTGTTATTAACAAGTGACGCATCGGAATAAAAAATCGCATGCAACATTATAGATTTTTCATTTCTACATAAGTATGTGACCTTCTTTTCGGTATTGGATAAACGTGCAACGGAGAATACGCATCTCAGTTATGGCGGAGGAGCTCCTTGGGAATTGACGTGATGCAACCATTTTTTTTAAATTTTCCAATAAATTTTAATTTTTATTTAGTTCAAAAAATCCTTGTTTACAATATATAGGTACTTAATAATAATTTAACATTAAAAATATAAGATAAGATTACACAATTTTTTTTTTGTTAGATTTGTGGATTATGCCACTCTACTAGGCTACGCCTGTCCCAGAGTGGCGTTATAGAACACAATTATGATATTTTTTTTGAATTCGTCAATAATATTTGTTTTCATAAGGTAATAATTATGTATCTACAAAGTATCAAGTGCAATGTTAGTGATAGGTTAAGTGAGTCATAAATCCAAGTGTAAATATGTGTAGAATATTGTTTAATGTAAAAAGGGTTAATGTTTTGTTTAAGATTATTTTTTATTTTCCTTAATTAAATGGTAGTTCACCTTTAATAAGTGGCATAAAAAATTTAATAATTAATCTTCTCATAAAAAATCATCTTATTTCTACCCTAATTTCAGGCTCCCAGGGTGGCGTTAACCCTTAATATTTGATCATAAAAAAATGAAAATATTACAACAAATTTAGCCATCTTTGAAATCCTGCATCCGTTATCCACTCTCTACTTGATCCATCTTACTAAATCTCATTTCGCGACTTGGCAAAAAAGCAAGACCACTTTATTTTTCCGTGCATCCGCCTTTCCCGCAGCGTCCTTCTATTTATCTCCACAGATGCTGGACCGGTGGCCTGGCGGACATCCATTTCAAACAGATGACGCGCTATCACGTTCCCGGGGCTCATCGTCGCCGCACAGATTGTAGTTTGTCTTTTACCGATGCTGAATTGAAAACCAGCGGCGCTACGTGGCCGGCCAAAGGCGGGGTCAGGCTCATGAAAAGGGGACAGAAAAGGGGAGGGCGGGTGTTTCAGTGCATTTAAAGCCTCGGGGATGTAAGGATATTCGGAAAAAATATTCAATTGTAACCCGTCAAAAATGACGGTACTTTTACATGTCGGTTTCTAAAAAATAAGTATTTTTTAATTGTATAAAAATGAAAAAAAATATTACTCAAATTTTTACGTAAAAAAATGAAAAAAAAAGTTATGTAAAAAATTTTCGTTAAAAATACGTAATTAAAAATTACAAAAAAAGAATAAGAAAAAATTAAGTTAGTAAAAAGTTTATCTTAAAAACTATTCGTTAAAAAATACGTAATTAAAAATTACGAAAAAAGAATAAGAAAAAAATTAAGTTAGTAAAAAGTTTATCGTAAAAAAAAAATTACCTGAGAAAAATAATAAATTACGTAAAAAAAATTACGAAAAAATTATCGTCAAAATTTATATTTAATTTTTTTTTGTAAATATCTATTTTAAGTAAATAATTACTGTATAGAAGTTACGGACGTTACATGAAGTTACAGGGACAGACAGACAGACGGACGGACAGACAGACGGACGGACAGATAGACAGACAGATGGATAGATATACAACGGAATTATTATAATTGGGATTACTATTTCAAGTCGCGTGAAAATAGAACACGACATTTAAATCGTAACAATTATTATTAAACAAATTACTTTTTCAAGTCGTGTGTGAATAGAACACAACATTTAAATTCTAACAATTTTAGAGAGAATAGGGTGATTGATATAATAATGGCATTATTGGCATTTTTTGACATTGGCTGACACTATCCGTTGTCCGTACCAAAGGACTCCTCAGAACATCTAAAATGAAAGTGCTGGGATCCATTACTGGAAAAACTCTACGTGATCGTGTCCGAAATTTCACGAGGAAAACTTACAAAACAGGGGACATAGCACGACGGAGTAGATTCAGAAAAAGATTCAGAAGGTTGGATCACATAGTCAGGATGGACAGTGACAGACTCTTCCTCAGAATTTAGCTAATTGAGACGAAGCTATTTTTATGGGAAAGTAGGTATGGGAGACTTTAGATGTTTACAGGGCTAACGACCTGTGATCCGACCTAAAAATCGAAAAAAAATCTACATGCATACTGTGTTTATAGCACCGGAATGCGTGTTTCAATTTCTGCACCGTACGGGAAAGGTTAAACATGGAATTTAAAGAAAACAAATGTTTTTTCAAGATGTCTGGTTTGATTTTTAAAAAAATTGCATCAAAATAAAATTGCTACAATTCGTAAAAATATAACCTATGTTCACGTGATTCTCACTCTACATCGGCTAAGAATTGACTTGAGTTCATTTTGTTGACACAGAGGTGCCTGAAGATGCTAGAATAGCAGTGGGAGTAAATAAACAGTAGGAGCGAATAGAGTGTTTGATGTTTGTTCTAGTTTAGTTTATACACTTTGACGCTTAGAAGCGAAAATTTCACGGGATTCCTGAGACGTGGGCTTGCCGTAATTAAGCACTTATGTAAATGGTGTTTATATAATGTTTATACAAAGGTGAAAAGCCCCATATTAAAATAGGTTGTAAGGATAACAGTATAAAAAAACATTAAAAACTTTTCAAAATAATATTTTTATGAACTTTCACACGAAGCAAAAACATTGTGGTAAGACATAATATCATCATCGTCTTCATTCCCTAGTCCTAGTAGGGTCGGGGGCCCAAAAACTCGACAAGGAGCTTCCATATTCCCCTGTCTTGCGCTGCTTCCGCGTCAACCAGACTAGACCCATTCTGTTTTCATACACATTTTTTTGTCGCTTCTCCCAGCTTAATCTGGGGCGACCCACCGGTCGTCTTCCTTCCAGGGTTGCCAAGAAGATTCTTCTTGGTATTCGTTCCTCTGGCATTCTAAGCACACGTCCAAGCCACCTCGTTTGTGATTTTTCTATGTATATGAGTAGGGGCTCCGTGCCAAAGTGTTAAGTGCCAAACCTGTTTCCACTAGTAAATGAGAAAGGGAGTATAATAGAAACTTGTTTTTTACGGGTTAGTTTTTTTATGTTTCACTTCTGTGTTCCTGGATACTCTTGATTTTCATGCTTCGTTTTTTATTTATATGTTTTTGAATTTTTCTATACTGTTATGTTTATTATTTTCGTACTTTATTTATATATTCTTTTTTTTTTAGTTGTCACATTACGTCCAATCAATAAGTATCTACTACATATAAACATATTTTATCTGTTTGCCCTTGGTTTCGTTTTTCTTTTTGTTAATTGTAAGTATTTAAAAAATCAACCTGATTTTCAATAATGTCATGTCTACCATCTAACGGATTCTACATCCTTAAGGTGATCACGGGTCATTGTCTACACAGAACTTAATGTGAGAGGGACAAACAATAAGGTAACTATGGGCGGGCCAGGATAGAGTAACACGGTTCATTCCGTATTTGATCGTTCAACCAAATACAAGTGTTTAATCTTGTAAGCTAACCTAAAATTCGTCTGTAACTTCAAATAATGTACAATGAACTTCAGTATAATACACGAGCGTATTAAATTTTTCCTTATTTGTTCACACCTCTCTAGCATGCTTGTCACGTATCATACGACACTTGCATACATGAAGCAATATATTCAATAAACATCATTAACACTTCATATAATACCGGAAGATTCTCCAGGTAGTGTGAGAATTATTTCTCCACGAGTTCCTTAGGTACCTAACAATAGTAATTTTTCAGAATATTCTCACCATTTAAATACGGACTAAAACATAATAATTTAGAAATACTTGATATCCATAAAAATTTAAATATATAAATTAGTTATATCAACAACCAAATAAAACCCTTCACTTCATCACTTCTTACAATATTACCTCTCTCCCACCCACACAACCAGAAGCATACTCCCACACAAATCAGTTTACGCTCACCTGAACAAGGAAGTGGACGTTTCTGAGATATGTAATGATAAACTTGTATCAAAAAGTTTATCATATATAAATAACGAGCTCGGCTTCGCAAGGGTAGAGTTTTAGTAACTTTTAGTCATATTCTATCAATTTGCGTATTAAACATGACATATAGATCTATATGTTATCGCGGTAATTTTTACTGAAGTTTTTCAGGTCTAGGTACAATTTCTCTATAGAAAGTATTTAAACATCTCTTACCGTTAAGGCAGCGTTAGAAAAAAACGCATCGCTTGAACATTTTTTCGTCGACTTTAGATGTAAAATGGGTCACCACTAAAAGCTTCTTTATTTTAACGGGATAATATATAGCCTTGTTCCACTCTGAAGGTCCATTTTAAATATTGGTGAAAGAATTTTTGAAATCGGATGAGTAGTTTCTGTGATTACCTCCTACATCCAAACTAACAAACTTTATATATAAGAATAGATTAACCAGTCGAAACTCATCGGCATATCCACACAAACACAGAATGGTTCCGAACTACGGAGGCGGGAAACCATTCGCATCTCAGCCAATCTCATTCACACCTCATCCTTCTAATACCACAACACACATTTACTCCATTAGAACCAGCACATTACACTTTCTCGCTCAGTAGCACCGTAAATATAGTGTATTTGCCTGCATACATTAAGCCCTAGGACATGTACTAATCCGAACATTAAATCAGAGTTACAAGTAAGCACGATTTAGCTGAGAGAACTCCCGAATGAATATATCATCTACTTTGTGAGAACAGGAAGCCACCGCATTAGCAGCCTTAATGTGGAGCTCGGTCGGTAAAACAGGAAGCGCGGCTTATCGACACGGCACATTTACATGCGGCTGTCACGTTAACTAACCTCTCCGCCGAGCTGCGCGGGTACAATGTCGGCGGGAATGCGAAAGCTCTTAGTGTATGTACGCTTTTACAAGAATATGCAAGCGAATATCAATATAAAATGCGTGTAAGGTCTGGTGGTGTGATCACGGGTACGTATTACAATTTATGGCATAATCCAAGATCATGGTCCCATTGTATATATATACAATGAAAATGAGTATTTCACTATATAATTGAATGTCCCGATTGCAAAATGAAAGATAATTAACGCTTAAATAATAAGTATTAAATAAGATATTACATTTTAAAGTTTAGAAAAGGTTACTAGACATTTTCAATGTCAGTCATTACTTTAAGAACCATAGAAAAGGGTATATAAATACCTAGTAAGCTTACCTAACCAAACCTAATAACCTTACCTAACCAAACCTAATAACCATATCATATACATATAAGAAATAACTAAAAAAACTATCAACAAAATACAAAAGGTACCCACGTTCAATATTCATCATATTTCTTTCGTCTATAAATATAAATTTGTCCTGTAATCCTTGTATGTTGTCTATGATGTACACATTTTACCTCAGATATTGCCTATGAAATGTCAAAATATGCAGTACATTTTTCGAAACTTTAAAGTGTAACGTTGCTGTAGCCGGGCCTCGTGACCGAGGGGACAATGGGACCATGATCTTGGATTAAGCCCTTTAATTTTATTGGTTATTAATTAGTTTATATCTTTACCTGTCGATGAGAGGTACTGATTCTCTCGAGACTTTAGTATTGTTAACGATCTTAAGTAGAGTTATAAGTGTGTTCATTTTCAAAAGAAGATTTTGCAGTAATATTTTCAATTGTCTTTACTTTGGATTATTACTTAGATTTTTAACATTACGAACGTTGTTGACCTTTAACATAAAATCAAGGCATTCATTAAAATTAATTAATAATTCAAATATTTTGAAATACAGACTTGGAAGGTCTTACAATTCAGCTGACGGAATAATATAATAATATAGTATTCTTATACATAAAGCATCGTAATAAATCAACTAAGTTATTGTTAAGAATACGCATTAAGTAAATGCTTTCCCGATCGAGCCTTTATCCTTAAGGGGTAGGGAATTAAATAAAATAGAACCTCTCGAAAGTCAGCTAAAGTGGGGTGAGACTTTCGTGGGTCTGGTCGTCGCCGGGCAAAATGTACACCCCTTGGACTGCCGCCAAGTGCATTATATTATACACATTATACAGCTTCGCGAAGGTAGTGCGGGCATGGTAATGCTATTATAAAATTGCAAGGAAAGAAATATTTTTATTTTTCAAACGGCATAATGTATTGAATTATAGTTTCCCAGCAACAATTTTGAAATCAGCAACTTTACTTGGCGAAAATATTTAAGTGTCGTGTTGAATATTTGCGGCGCATTTTTGTGGTTGATTCCAGGAGATGTTTCAAACAAAAACAACGATTTACATTAATACATACTCTTGATCATTATTGATCATAGAATTATATATATATATATATATGCATTATGAAAAGGTTATTTTTTTTTTCGTTTCGCCCCTCCCCCCCCCGCTCGTCGCCAGCCAATCAGACAAGAAAAAGTCACTTACCCCCCCGCTTTCGGTCGCCACCTTAACCCACCATCCCTACGGTGAAGTCCATAAAATCGAATATTTATCTCCGAACTGTTCAGGAGAGACCATCTTGAGGAATGGTTATCCAGTGTACCGAAATATAGCGAAAATATAAATCTTTTTTACAAAGCCGCGAAGTTCCCGAAAAATAACCTTTTCATGTAATGCCTACAACACCTCTTCGTCGCAATACTTCTATATTATTCTATCTAACTATAGATAGTATATATATCATATATATATATCAATTATATATATATCTACATATATATAATATATACATATATCTATATATATATATATATATGTTAAAGCAGCAATATCTCGGTGAGGTGTTTTTTGTTTTTATGAAAAAACGAGAAGTTACTACTCGAGGAAAAATCTCTTAAATCTATGAAACCTGCATCTTATTGAAATAGTTTTAAAAACAATTACTACTTCAATTTTCCTTTCATCCATCCTCAGCGCTATAATCCTTGGTGAGTCCTAGCTGCCTTCAAGAAACTCCTCCATGCTGCTCTGTCTCTGGCTGCCATTTTCCAGTTTTGCTGCCCCAGGGCCCGGCGACAACGACGACAACGACGCCATCTGACCACCGCAGTTTTTGTCATTCTTCTACCCATTGGGTCATTAAACAACCCCCTTTTTGGAGGCTCCTGATCAGCCATATGGTGTCTGTTAATCTTAATGAACTTGACTACGCTGACTTCCTGGTAAAGATCATAGAGCTCGGTGTTGTATCTTTTACGCCATGTTTGACCGTCATTAATAGGTCAATATATTCGGCGTAAGATTTTTCTTTCAAATGTGTCGAGTCTGTTTTCGTCATGCTTAGTTAAGTACAGGTCTTTTTCCTTTCATAATTGTGCATAAATAAATATTTAACTTTTAAATATTGATATTGCTATGTTTGATTCAAACAGTTGACACTGTCGCTTTTGATATTTACAAATTGGATATTGCTATGACCGGCCAACTTGTCACGTGACAATTCCTTGAGGATTGATTGGTTAAAATGGATATTGATGTCTTTGCTTTCAGTAGTAATTTGGAAACGTAATTTTGAAAGGGGTAGAGCTATATTTCTTGTAAAATAATGAATTCACTACATTATAAATTGTAATCCTCGGTGACTGCATTCAAAACATTTTTTAATTTTTCTTGGATATTGTTGCCATTGCTTTTGTAACCCTCGTATAAGATTTGTTCGCTATTCACTAATACGTTGTGGACCCTTGTTTTGTGGTGATAATATTCGCGAATAAATGTATTGTTGATGAGTCTATTTCGTATCGTTTGACGTGTAAGGAGCACAAAATAGATTGGAAACTTTGGATTAATTATTCATCTTCACCATTAGGTGAAAATTTCATTCTCGTCGACTCTGAGATATCATCAAATGAATAATTTCAATTTCAATTCAATTTATTTGATAATATGTACAATACAAACAAAATGTTTAAGGCATACATATAAGGAAGTATTTATCAAAATAAACTTATTTAATAAATTAAAAATAACGTAAGAATAACATAAGATCTGGTCAAAGGTGTAGGAGAATCCCGCTTCGGAAAACCCCCTCAGACACATGGAATATATCAATACCCAAAGCGATTTTGATAAATGTGGTATGGCGTGTCGCTGCTTCTTTTCATTGGAGTTCGATCCTCGTTTCGTCACTAGAGGAAGAGAAGACCGCTGTATACCTACAGCGGTCTTCCTGTAGCTTCCAGTCCAGCTTCCTGTCCCATAGTAATATTATACACAGTCCATTAATTGCTCCCGTTTTGCTCATCTATATCCTTTCCTTTAAATATTTTTATTTTACTTGCAACCTCTCCATCAGGAAAGGTTGCTGGTAAAATAATCAGGAATCATCTGACAACTTGGGTTGGAATCAACATTGTTTCAAAAATGTAATGTATCGGGAATAATGTCTGTCGGAATGAATAAGTGAGACAGACAGTATGAGAGAGAGAATAGATATAAGTTATATAACAATTACCATTTTGACGCGCTCTCTTAAGACTCAACCATCACGTTACACAAAGGTTGGAAATTAGATTCTGTGCGCGCAAAATTCAAAAAACGAAAGTCGTAATAAAAATAAAATATATGCAGCGAAATAAACTTACTTCCTTGGGTAATAAAGTCCCACTAATAGTTAATTACCCAGAATAAATCCCTTGTGCCTAGTCGAGCAGGTAGTGACATGTTGTTGCAAAAAAATAAACTTGAGTTATTGTCAGTCGGATACGAGTGTTTGTACCAAAGTGGTGTGTTTATATTTTTGAATTTTGTTCTTCGAACTATGGAATCGATAAACTAAGGCAACTTTTTTTTTTAATATAATCCACATTTTTATTCAATTAATATTCTACAAAGCCACGATTTGTTTTTAACAAAATATCGTAAATTTTTTCTGCGTGCCTTAGACTGCCAAAACTGGGATTGGCCTGTAATGATTCTAATTGTTGTAAACTATCGTTCTCTAATACCTTGGCTACATATTTAAAATCATTTGGAGTGCATTTCGGTACGCCTGTATTCAGAATTTATTTATTTTCCAGCTCTCGGATTACCAAGGAAAAAACTGTTTGGAGTATGGTTAAATGAGCGAGACTTTCTTAGAGAAAGTAAAATAGCTGTTTTAAGGGCGATTAATACAACAAGGTATAATAAAAAAAACTTTGTTTAATTTTTGTGGACAAATACGTCGAAAGTGGATCAATTGTGGATGTCATAAAGACAAGTTTAGAATTAAATATAAAGTGTGGTTAGGTGGTATAATCAAGTTTTCAATTTTGTATTTTATATCTCTAAATTGGTTTATTATAATTATTTAATGGGTAAAGAATACAAATAAACACTAAAATAATTTTGCTCGCTCAGATTGTCTTTTCCGACCACTGTGCGTCAGTAACAACTAGCTATTTGGATACCGTAATAGTATTGTCGCGTGGACTGCTTTGTTACAAGTCAATAAATTATCTTGATGCAGAACATCGAGTTAATCTCGGATTATCTATAAGATATGCCTCCTAAATTTAAAGGAAGAGAACATCACAAAAATTAATACTCCTCGAATTCAATGAAAGATATCTCCAATTTCATCCAAACTTGACCCATCAAAGTGAGTGCGATAATTGATAAAATTCATAAAAAAAATAGAATCCAAGAAATACCTACTGAATTTTTTCTCGTTAAATTTTCCCAAGATTCTTAAAGGAGAGAAAGTAATCGTGAAACAAGGTGGGTCATCTTTGAATAATCAGAGGTGTTTGCAAATACTTAAGCTTTCGATTAATTTCAATTTCAATAGTAAGAGAACATAGAAGGTACAAGTCGTCGGTCGAGTCGAATCTCGAATTTTTCATTTGGATCCATTTGAAGTCTGTTATCATCGCAAGAGAAAAGAGATAGAGTAAAGATTAGAGTAACTTAATATAATTAAGGAGCCGAGGCGCAATTGAGCAAAATTTAAATGGATAGCATTCATCCATGGCATTAATTCATAACTATAGGAAGAAGAGGCTTGGTCATGGAGTAATAAGTTCCATCTATATTTGTTTAAGTTCAGTCAAAGTGTGTAAAATAATGAGATAATTTACAGAAAGAAGTTCAGATAATAAAAATCAAATGATCGTTAAATTTTTCTGGTTGGTAGAATTGAAATGACTAATAATGGAAGACGCGCAGGCAATAGAATGATAGATATGGTGTGCAATACCAACAGCAGAGAAGAAAGATGGAAGGAGTGGATAAATACATATTTTCTGTATGTATTGATGATGATAATGATTTGAATTTAAAAGAATTCGGCAAAAACGCCAGCAATCGAATGCAACAGAAGTGCAATTAGAAGACGAGAGAAGATAAGTTGATGAAATAAACGATAAGACGAGAACAAGATAAATAACTTTAATGCAATTTGTCCACAGCATGCATGGTAATTAACCTAAGGCTTCGCGTGCTTTCCCAGAAAATGGTACACATGTTCGCTTTTCACCACTAACACCTTCAACCCTCAAACACAAATGAATATTATAATTAATTAATAATAAATTTATTTTATGCACTAGTTCAATAATCGAAAGTTTTTTTCTATTTGTCATAAAAAAATCGCATTTTACCTTCCTGTATATTAGTTACTCCAGGACCATCTATCAAGTTCATTAGTTATTTAGTACGTGTGGATGGCAATCCAGCGCTTACCCAGGCATTAACCATTTTGTTCCTACTCATTCGCAGGCAGGTTGACATTTTCAACGCTTCATGGCAGTCATGCTATTCTGCAGTGCAGGGTAGCAGCAATTTAGTATGTCAATACAAGGCAATTAGCTGTTTTGTACAGCGCAATATTATTTTTTACATATCAGGAGCTCGAACCACCGACCACTAAATCAATACGAGACGCTTTTAACAACTACACCAATAAGCTAAACTATATTACATGTTTATTCTTTTTTTATTTTCTTTGTTAATCTTTAGGACTTCTTCTTCTTTTTATTCTTCTTCTACCCCTTATCCTGTTGGGTCGGGGTCCCTGCACCGCACAAAAAAACTTTTTCTGTCTTGGGCTTCGCTCTCCACGTCAGCCTAATTTAGTTGCAGACTCGCTTCGCAGCAGTCCTCCAACTGTTTCTGCCAGCTCTGGTCTTCTGCCTTCAGCTCTTGTCTGGAATATCCGATTTGGCAGTTTGTCTGCCGGCATCCGCAAGATATGTCCCAGTCATCGGAACTGTGATTACTCGATGAACGTCAATAGGGGTTCTACTTCGAGAAGTTCTCTTATTTGAGTATTTATGATTTTGATCCTTGCGGTAACTCCTACTATTCTTCATGGCCATGAGCGGGTTTTTTCGGTCAAGATCCAGTGCTCGTGGCCGTATACTAGGGTTGGCCTGAAAACTGATTTGTATCCTGCCAGCTTTGCTCGCTGGCTGAGCTCCACTTTTCTAAGTACGGGATGATAAAGGGATCGTGCTATCTGACTTGTCACTCCTATCCTCCTATCCATTTCACTTTCTTGCTTTCCATCCAGAGATGTTATTACATCCATGTGTTTGAAACTGTTCACCTGTTTAAAGTGTTTAGGACACTGCGCAAAATAAAAATATTTTATTAAACCGCTGCAATTGCATTTCTAGCTTCTCGTAATTCTTTTGTTGAAATTTTGTAAATGACATTCGGATAATTAATGCAGAAATGTTATTAATAATAAAAACTTTAGCGCTGGCCTGAAGAAGTTATAATTAAAGTGAAGCGAATAACTTAAGTAAGTTTCCCCGCGAAATCCTCGGGAGCAGCTAGCATTCCTTGCTCAAGGCACGCAAAGTAACGGGAGTGTGTGTTCCTTGTTTTACCATGAAGACATCACGATAATAAGGGATGAAGTAAGCAGGCGATTCAATTAATTTTTATGTGTGCTAAATATTTTGTGGCACACCGGATGGAGTACATCCCATTTATGTTTTAGAAAATAGTGTTGAGGACGTAGAATGAAAGACGTGTTGCCGGTTGGGTGTGAGCATTTTTTTCACAAGCAAAATAACAGTGCGAGCTTGAGAGCGCCCGCGGACTTGATGATGATGTGAATATGAACCTACTCTCTTTCTTCGGGTTCCAGTCCCTATTGATATGTATCCCATCCGTGGCACTTTTACAAGGTGTCACTAAAACAACAAAACATTACTTGACCTACATACTTGAATTATCTTGTCGATTTGACACTTTTGCAACACAGTATTGGGCACAATATGTACGAAGTTTTTGAGTCAGCGCAAATATTGAAGCATATTCATCTTCTATTTCTTCAGCAGATTTGTGGGACTCAAAATCAATGATCACAGTCACAATAAAGCGTCATCCATCCCTAGACATTATTTTTGTGGACCAGTTTGCTCGCCTTCTTGCAAATTTCATTTGATGTCATAGGCACATTCACCACTTTCTTCCCGTCGGTCTCCGTTTACTCTCATTATACGTTGATAAATGGTGCTCAGTAAAGCAATCCTCCACATCAACTATTAGCCAAAGAACATGAGTATCAAAGGTACAGACACTCAAAATCGCATAGCAACCTCTTACTGGTTTTCTTTGACTTCACTCCCCATGAAATCGATCATCAGGTAGAAAAAACAGGAGGTAATTAATTAATTATTAATAAGATGGATGTAAAAAAAATAAATTATTTTATATAAAAAATTAAGATGATACTAAGATTGCTAAGTTTCTGTAAACATAAAGCACAGATTGTGCAAATTAAAATAAAAATACCTAGCTACATGATGTGGTCCCTAATCGAATTTTAATTCAATTCAAATTCAAATTCAAATGTTTATTCAATGTTCAATGTTACAAATGTTTACAGTATTTACAAAATTAAATTAAGCTTTTTTCATTGTTGCTGAGTGTCTTGGCAGCAAGTAAACACTTAATTGATTTGACGCCCTGCCTGCTACACTAGTAATTTACTGTATTATAGCAGACAGTGCTCTTCCAGTAGTATAATGTTCAAGAATATTTATTATTTATATAACATTTGTGAATCAATCTTATTGCCAATTAAAATTAAGTAATAGTAATAATTACATGTTTACAATTTAATAATGGTGTTAATTAATTCTATTATAGACAAAGAAAAAAAAAGATCTGAATAGGATATTAATAAAATAAAATAAAATAAAGCAATTAAAAGTATTTAAAAATATGACAGTAAATGTTCTTGTAGGATAAGTATATTGAAATTTATTCAAGCTTCGGTGTTTTCGTGATGTTTTGATATAGTTATTGGACCTCATGGCCTGAAGGGGCATTAAAAAAATGTATTTACTTTACATCAAATATTTTATATATCAAAATTATTATCAATAGTGACATCTGTATTGGAGTATGGGAATAACAATGAGCTTTCGATTGCAGGTGGCGGTAGTAAAAATACAACTCACATACGAAACAAGGCGGGTAAGTTAAATATAATATATATAGAATATTTTTGAGTTTGTTCAAATCTTTCAGAACGGTAGTACTGGATTTCTTGTCAAAGAGACATCATTTATCAATTATTGTATATTATGGACATATAATTCAAATATATACAACTTAAAAAAATTGGTATATTCTATCATGGTGGAAATGGCGAACGTTACATATGTGTAAAGTGATCACTTAAGCCTACCATAAGATCGGTCGTAAGTCCGATATACACCATAAATGACTTCTATACTTACTTTCCCATAATAAAAATGAAATACAGTTTCGTCTCTGTGAGACATCCATAATATATATTAATTGATAATATATATAATTTACAAAAATTTCAAAAATGTGGTAGTCTATCATGGATAAAATTGGTGAACCTCACATGGTATAAAGTAATCACTTAAGCCAGCCGTACGATAGGTAAGCCCCATGAACGTCCAAAAAGACTACCATACCTACTTTCTCTCATAAATATATAACTTCGTCTCTATGAGACATTTATAATATATTATTTTTGATTAATGATGTTTTGATAAAATCCAGTATTGTGTTCTTGGAAAATTTGGACATACTCAAAATATTCTGAATGAAAATGGCCTATAAATTAATAAAAAAATCAAAAAATACGGCACTTGCTTGGTTGTTTGCAGCATTTTCAAATATTCTGAACGTTAATTTCCCGAAACAATGCCGAAGATTTTTAAGACCGGATGTATTTTAAATTGACAAAATATTGCAGAAACCGGATTTTAGAAATAACTTTTTACATTCTTGTAGATCCGACTACTAAATGCTGCACTTCGTTAAGTTGATTTTTATCTAAATATAATATTATATACTTCGGATATTTATGACTTGATCCACTTTCATTGGGGTATATTCATAAATGAAACCCGACGAACGTTTGCTGAATATTGTTAACAACCTCCAGCAGGGGCAATTGATAACCGCAAGAGCCCTCCGGGGATAGGGGTGGAATTACACAACGGTGCAGGGGTAATGTTTCTGTGTTGCAAGAATAAAGCGGACGGAAGATGAAAGAATTTTTAATAAGGGAGGACAATCGATAAAAAGAATATTTCCAGAGGCGTGTGTTGCATTGAAGGGCTGGAGGGAGGTCGCTGGGATATTTAAAATAAAAGCTTTTGAGATGCCAGCATTGTATCATCACCCCGCTTCAATAACAAATAATATAATATTATAAAGTGCTGACCCTATCATTGATGCTAATAATCTTGCAGATACCTTATCTTCGTTCAAAAACTCACTCATTCACAAAATCCATTTTCTAAACGATGACATGAACCTGTAGATCCATTAAATCAATCCTTCATGAAATACTAATAGCACTACATTCAAACACAAAATATAAAATACACATAAATGTGCATGTAAAATATAATTAATTGCAAAAATACACGTTACTAGAGCGTGCCGAAGACACTTGTAATTGGGATAGTGGGCATAGTCTTCACTATAATGTTTATTATCAGAGTATCATGTACCTATTATTCTGTTAGTATCTCTAATAAATAAAAAATAAAAAATATATATAGTCATCAACAAACCAATACATAAACACACGCAAAAATACTACTTGGATGCATAGTAAACGCGAAATATAATATCCCGAAAATTAGAAGGAGAGCTAGGAATCCACCTCACAGGAGACGCTGTCTTCTGATGAACAGACCACATAGGTCTATCACTACATTTAGTTTCTCAATGTTCTATAGTTAAGTGATTATTGAGATCACTGCCTAATTTCGTTGTTACTATTA
>JADDOH010003860.1:0-29439 GCA_016648135.1 Agrypnia vestita
TCGTCTATGTAGGCCGTGCACACCCGCCACGAGTCCTCGCAGTTGATGGCGTCCCCGAACCCGGGCGTGTCCACCACCGTCAGGCGCAGCTTCACTCCTCGCTCTTCTATGTCCATGGTCTTGCGCTCTATCGTAGTCGTCTTTTCCAGGCGATCTATTAATGATAAAAAAAACAAAATATCAGCAACACATTTATTGTATATATTATTTTATTGTTTCTTCTATATAATGTAAAATTATTTATTTATCCCCAAATATAACTCCACCTCTATCAGTACCTTAGATAATTAATTTTACTCTTATACTTTAGTTTATATAATCACCCGTTGATGACAACATCTGCAGTTGTCGAAACTAGTTGTGTATTCCTAAACTCACTAGTGGTCTTAGACAAGTGATATATTGATATAAAATTAAAATTATTTAATACTACAGGTCTGTGTTCGTCGTTACCTAAGATTCATATATAGATAGAAGTTAAAATAGTGTATTCGAAGAGGGCGGGGGAGAAGGTGCCATTATTTTGCATAAGCCCTAAAGAGTAACAATATTTGTAAAATTTGGTTCAGGTAGGGGAAGGGTGAAATATTCGGAAGACAGTTTCAAGAGTCAATACTTTCCTCGGGGTCCTAGAGTGCAAATGAGCTAATTTGAAACTGATTTATATTTTGTGTAGAGTTAAGAGAATCAATTATGTTTGGAAAAGGGGCCTAAATAGTAAATCAAAATTTGGTTTAGGTCTGGCAACTAGTGTAGGATTGAAAAAAAAAGAGAAAGACATACGTTCAATTTTATATTATAAATGTTTCAGCTTTTATAGTATGTAGCCAAAACAAATCAACAGGTGGAGAAGAAGAGGAAGAAGAAGAAATATATTTATGACTCGACAATCTAAATCGCCATCCTGTTCGCAGACATGTTCGCGGCTCGTAAAAAAATCTGATTTACGAGACGATTTCAGTAGACTAGCCTAAATTGGATAATGCTCTTTTTGCGAAATAATTTTCGAACGATCCTTCCCAATAGGGAGGGGTGTAGGTAGGGTTGCCAACCGTACTCTAAAATAGAGTATTGTACTCTATACCATGTAGGCCTACTCTATAATCTATAACACTAATAGAGGACGCTAAAATACTCTTTTTTTACATAACTTTTACTACTAGTGCCAATCACGCATATATGATGCGTATTATCGTAACCAAAAAAGTCGACTATTTACTTTTAATGTGCTGGTATTCCCAAATTGGGAATCCCTACTCCCCAAGCCACACTCGGACGTTTCTGAACGCAGCCAATAATGTCAATCTGTGATGTCAGTTGTTTTGAGGTTTCGTTTATTTTGTCGCAAGAAAAAGTGAATTATTTAATCTCGATTTTTCATTTTCCATTGTATTGTGACTGTGTTTTTTGTTTGGAATGTGAAGTGGCGGGATGAGAGGAACAGGACTTCATTGAAATTTATTAAAAATGAGCTCCTGATCTATGAAAACTTAGAGTTAGAATGTTTGGAGTCGTACAATTCTTTTAAAAACAATGAAAAATTGTTACGTGATGCAAAAAGTAGCAAAAAATACCTTTCCAAAAATTTGAAATAAATGATACTCTTTTTTAAGTCCATACACTTTATTTACCTTTGAAATCAGATATACTCTATTTCTTCTAATAAAAGTTGGCAACCCTAGGTGTAGGACAAAGTAGACAGGACATTCACGTATGCGTAAAGTTTTTATGAAAAATTCAAATACGTAAAAAATCAATATTTCTATCATTATTTTGGAAATGTTATCTTAAATATAATATTTGAATGATGAAATTTTAGAAATTTGTATTAGTAGGTACTTATTTTATACGATATTCATCACGTAAAAATTGACGAAGTGTGCAACGTTACGTATCTAATAACGAACAAGACGTGATTGTTATGATATGCAAACTAGGGAATGCAATCTCGGTACACAGAGATTTCGCACCAATTTTGCAAGATCAATCTCGCATCACGATTTGTGCGAGATCTCGCGAGATTTTCGAGATCAAGATTAATCCTAACTATTTTTTACTGAAGCATGCGATCTTACTTGGATTAAAACAAGCGTTTCAGCCAGTAAAACTGGCCGTCGAAGTATTATGTCGCCGAGATTCGAACCTAGTAACCGCGGGACATTCTTTGCGCTTTATGATCCGGAAATTAGAAGACCTAAAAACGACTCTTAACAATAAATTTGGTTAAATCTTCGAGAAAACGTATACAGCCTCTCATATAAGGAGCCGACTCAATAATGCAACAATCAGTGATCTGTACTTCTTACGAAGTTACTTTCAAAAACACACATAAAAATCAAACATTTTGATTTTATGTGTGTTTTTGTTAAATATCAACAATGAAGTTACTTTCATTTTTTGAAGGTAACTTCATTGTTGATATTTAACTGTAACTGGTTGCGGATATTTTATACGAACCGTATGTTTTTCCGAGAAATGATTCTCGACGTTTCGTTGAATGCTTATTCAACGTCATCAGGAGGACGACCTTTACCCGCGGAGGTAGAGGGCGGACTGGTTGTTGATGTTGATTATAATTATATTCGCTCGCTTATAATTTATCTTTATAACAAAAAGTAAGTACCATTATATTATAACTTGCAGAATTAAAATAATTTTTAAAATTTAATTGATCGAATGCGAGGTTGATATTACTAATTTCGCGGGATTCCAACTTAGCTAAAATCACACGAGATTGCATTCCCTAATGCAAACCAAGACAATAGAGACCCGAAACGTATTTTAAATCATCACCTACCTACATTAATTTACGCATATAATCATCACCACCTACATACCATTCAAATCTTTACAGAAGGTATAAACTTTTTATGTGTTTCTCCATTTTTTTCGTTTGTCTTTCAAAGCATAGTGTAATGCAGATCTGAATTTACTTTCCCGCTTACGTCTCTAAAACAATTAAATACTACATGTTGACGAAAAGTTCTAATGGATATCTATAAACGATAATTCGTTAATAATTTATACCCAGTCAATATAACATCAATCATAAATAAAATGAATAACAATATTGTGAACGGGCCTATATTTTGAAATCTTCATAAATTCGTGAGGTATCGCAACAGACCTTCAATATTTTTCGTATCTTGCTACGCCGAAAAAATTACGGTAGTTGAATTTTATCGAAAGTAAAAAAGAATCTTGCGTCGCATCCTACGCAGTGACATACCTACGCATGTTTACAAGTGGTACCTACTACTCGATGAAACATTTCTTCTCATTTTGAAAACGAAGTATTTAATAATCAATACAAAAATATTAATTAACTAGTTGAACCCGGCAATGCTTTGCTATTGCTAGATTTGAATATATTATGCATGTATAGATAAATATGAGATGGACACCGCGAGGCACTACTTGCAAAACAGGGGTCAAGAATCGAGATTCTATCGTGGTCCAATATTAATAATTTTATTTGAAATTTTCGGTATAGTTACTTAAAATATAGTGTAAAACGTTGGTATTATGTATTGAATTAAAACATTAAACAACCGTTCAAAAAAAATTTTTGAAAATGTCTTTTTTTTTGCGCCTCTAACTACATGTAACCCCTTAATAATAATTCATAACAAGTATCCATTTTCGAACCGTAGAATTAATTTACGAACAAAATATATGGAAACATTATGCGATTCATTGTACCAAAGTTACATCTATCAAAAGAAAGCGATTACAATAATGTCAAGACAAACTACCACATCCATTCGCCGTTACTCAGGCCGCATAGGCTGGTAATGAATTTTTAATTATATTTCATCAAAACATGTAACTTTTTGACTTAAGAGACACTTGCAATTACGATTTTTTTTATAGGTATTAATTTAAATTTTAATTAATTTCCTTAAAAAAAAAGTTTATTTTTGTCGTTACTACTTTTACACATTATAATTAGTAGTCGAATTGAAGCGCTACGCTAACATGCTGATGTAGTGGTTGTCCCGACGAAGAGACGGGTTACGTCTCGAAACCGGTAGATAAAAGAGTAATTTTTAGTGGTTATATACTATCATGAATAACATTTTGTTTAAGTATCTGCATGTTTTATTATAATTTTTGAGAGAGGATGCGAATCTTTTTCAATACATTTGTCTTTCCGCATACGAATAATGCACTCTACCTACCTTCTGTATATTATGTTAAAGCCCACTATGATGTTGAAAATAAATAAATAAAGAAACATAGAAATAATTATAACAAAATAGTAGCTTGTTGTTCTAATGGACATAACGCACGCCTAGTGATCTGGTGCGCTGGTGGTCGGTGGTTCGAACCCCATTCCAGGACACCAGCGAGTACTATCAAAGCACAGGCTTTTGCTTTTAGCTTAGTTTGAAAATTGTAAGAATATTGATGCGACACGTATTCCGTGTTCATATCACTCAGAGACTCACCGCAGACATCGGCCATCTTCCTGTTCTTGTACAGGTCCCCCAGGAACAGGCTGTTGATGAGCGTGGACTTGCCCAGGCCGGACTCGCCCACCACCATCATGGTGAAGTCGAACCCTCTCTTGACGGACTTGCGGTGCATCTGCTCGGGCAGGGTGGCGAACCCTATGTAGTCTCGCTCCCGGTCCTTGTCTGCGGGGGAAGGAAACCTCGGTTAGTGATCAGTCTCGACTCAACAGCAATATCAATAACAAACTACATACGAGTATATATTCACGCGGTGACTTAGGCCTAGCATGTACACCGAGTGCAAGAATACAAGGTCGATTCTTCGCTCGTGGCACTGTACTGACTGTACAGCCGGCCGCTGACGAATCTGTTGTTAATATATATTTTTATTATTATTACAATACAATAGTATGGTACGCAGTAGTAGTATTTCCTACCAATAAAATAATTAAACATGTGTAATATTCCCATTTGGTGGTGGATAATTATAAAAAACACACATTATTGCTTGAATTTGGAACTAAAACCCGCCGCGCCCGCACCCGGCGGTAACCCCTCGCCCTGTCATTCAGTTCAATTTCGGGAGCTGTGACATCTTCATTACCAATATACACTGAATTATTATGTCCAAAACATCCTAAACAGTCCGGGGTGGTGCAAGAACATGCGCCAATGAAGTATCAAAGTTTTGCTAAGCTGAAAAGCAAATAATGGACCGATATTACCGTCTGACAGTTTGACAGATAGAACGGCCGCCATTACTGCTTGGTTTCTTTAGTGCTGCCCGACCAAATTTCTGTTAAAGACTACGACACCGGTCACCGGACATTCTGTACATTATGTATTGTGTAATAAATTTACACCCTGGCCACTTCTGTTACGCCACAGGGACGCCCTCCCTCGTACACCAATTTATAGTGGTCGCATTCTAGAGTCCATTCTTTTATTTATTCGCAAACGACATGACACACCGTTTTACAATCTGTCGTGCGCTACCTACACACCTCGCGTCCAACGACATCTGTTGTATGCGAGGACACAATCCTTTCATCCTCCTTTTTTTTTTTTTTTTAAATATTTTGGTTTTAATCTTGACTAACATTACACAATGACGTACATTCGATAATGACACATCAATAGATGATAAAACTAACTTAACCTAGACACAATTATCTTGACAACAGGAGGTTTTACAATCCACCGACCTGGTCGGTACAAAATCATTTGAAATACTTGTACCTGGTATAGGTTCATTGACATTTTGATTTTGTGAACTAAGAATATTTACAAAATCATACTATAATTATTATTATCATAATTGAATTATTTTATGGATAAGAAATAATATTAATCACATCTTAACAATAATTATGACTCTGTCGACCAGTGATGGTCAAACCGTTATTTTAACCATTTATTTTCGGTACAGTTATTTGGTATTTGTATCTGATTGTACCGATGATTGGTAACTAAGGAGGTAAAGAAGGTACAACTGTTGTGTTGTCGAATTGCGACATTACTGGCAACTAATTTTTCGAATTCGAAATAATCATCGATTAAATCGGATACAAATTTCAAAAAACGGTTAGTGTGTCATCGGTTAAAATACGATGACTACTGTTGACGCCTTTCATCAGCTGAAACTAGTGAAGTCAAAATATATTTTTTTATTAAAATCAAAGAGCATATTTTATCATCGTAATATAATGGATAACCACCAACAAAATTCGGAAAGTTTTAAAAATAATTATTATCAATGTGTACAATTAATTTTATGTTAATCAACAAACGTAATCGGTACTTGGCCGTATTCCGAAATTAGTGATTTTTTATAATAAAAATATTAAAATATACGATTCCATTAAAACGCGATGTAATTGATCGTGACGTTGTTTCGCAAGAATTATAGATAAACATAGGTGATCTATGACGTTTGTCACTGTAATTTGTTTCGTTTCTATGATAACCGTTCGTCTTCGCTTTATTTTGACTGGTGTTTGCATGGTATTTATATAGATTTTGCCACGTTTGTGACCTACTTTAATAAAATAACTATCTAAGAACACATTTAAAATAATGGAGGGCGGAATTTCACAAGGAAAATCCGATAACTTACCGAAAATTGACGCTTTAATGTTGGATTCATTTTTCAGTTTTCAGGAATGAATTTCCACATTTTCCCAGACATTATGGACATACTATACAAAAAACCGGCTTGTTTTGTAAAAACACGAATGAATGTGTAAATACACGAATTTGCTGTTACGTGTTATACGTCAGATGACATAAAAAGTCATGCCTAACGTCTCTTGCGAAAATAAGCGTTTTGGCGGGAGTTTAAAATCGTGATTTTCAAAATCGTTTTTTAATGTTAATATACACAATGTTTTCTTTAACCAAAGTTAAGATTTTTCTATTAAAAAAATGTGAAATTACCCTATTGGCACCAATCACCACTAACCACTAATTTCAAAACCAACCTAAATTGCTGTGGGCCTACTGGAAATCAGATACAACCGAAAATACAATAATCGAATGCGTCCAACATCAGGTAGGTACCAGTCCCGTAACGTTTTGTGAGTGCTGCACATGGCTTATTTCAGTTTCCATTGCGCGTAAATTGCTTTCGAAACCAGCATCCTGTTGGCATTTCGCTGGACTCTAATGTGATAGGCAGTCGCCAGCTGATAATTGAGAGCAATCATTGCTCTTCCTCCATACTCCACAGCGCACATTCTGTTCACTCGTGGGATGCCCAACATTGCCGATAGTTGAAAGGTACAGTTGCCGGCAAACTTCTTGAAATTTTTTGGCGTAGTGGGGGAATGCGCAGAAGACAAAATTTGGGTCTCTTTGGTGGAATGGTACATGCGCAAGCTTCCCCCCGCTCCGCCGTAAAATTTCAAGACGTTTGCCGGCCTCTGTACCATGCTGATTGGAAAAATTTACGACTTTGAGTTATTATGTTGCGAACGCCATTGGATAGTACGTGCCAAGGCCAATAACACGGTCTAATACACAAATCTTTTTAAACGAATTGAACATATTAGAAAAAGAATTGGGTGCGATATATAAAAATTATGTATAGGTCTCTCCGTTTAAGAAAGACATTCGAATCAGTATGTGTAAGCCGTGCATACGACGCACATTGTTTCGCTGTGTTGGTGTTTATGGGTATAAAAACTAGGGATGGATCGTCGACTTATTTACCGTCGACGAAACGAGACCGTCCACGTCCGTCCATCGACGAGACGATCAACTAGTTGAATTCATCAACTTCGTTACGCGGACGACGCGGACGTTCTATCTAAACATCGGGACGATGGTCAACTGTCTACGATTCGACGCGACGCTGCTCGACGGCTCAACCGTTGGCTATTTTTATTACGTTAATTTTTAAAATTTAAAGAAGATCGAAGGAATATAGTTTCGGGGAAAGTAAAACCGCTACTTGTGCTTTTATGTAAAAAGAAATATTTGATTATTTATTTGTTTACGCACATTATAGGCTTTTACATATTGTTATATATATATATTTCTATATATAATAAAGAAAGAAGTAGGTATACACAATAATATCAGGTGTAAGCAGTAAAATATTAGTTCAATAAAAAATAAAATAATTAAACAGAATTGTTTTATTTTATACAGCGCAAAATTGGGAATTCACCGAAACGACGCACGTGCACATTGCACAAATCAAGTAAAAAATAATAGATAATAGCTTATTAAGCCAATCTCACCCTACGCATGCATTCAAATTTCAAGTCTCTGTCATCAGATACACAGATCACAGTACACAGATCTGCACTCTATGGTCATGTACTTTAGAGTTGAAATGAAATTACCCGTCGAGCCGTCTATGACGTCTATGGCGTCTACAAATCGACAGCGAGAGATGAGAGACAAATAAACGAAGGCGTCACACGCAACAGCAGCTCGATTAAGCCATGTATTCACTAGGGGACAAATTGTCCCTCAACAGCACGCGCGGCATAGAGTCTACGTGACGTTGCAACGTCGTGCACTGTTCCGCGACGTCGCGCACAACATAGCGCGGCATTTCTACGTGCCGTGGCAACGTTGCCATGCGCACGGTACCCAAGCGAGTTCACTGCGACATTACGCGGAACGTCAGTACCACGTGGTATGTTTACAGGTGAATACGCATGTGCTGTATCGGGGAAATGTATGTGGGGAAACGAAATTGTTCTTGAACTCATCGAGCTGTATCGATCGACGATCGCATAGAATATCCGTCCTTCTTTCTCTTTGCAGTAAATAATTTCGCATCCACCACCTTTTTCTCCTCTTACGTTTCGATAAACTCGTTAACATGAATAGATACGCAGCTGTCATCATAATCTCATAGGGCGACATTTCCGCAACGTGTGGAAAACAATAATTATTTGCAAAAAAGACCTTGTTTTTAATAATATTCAATTTACTACAGTAAAACCTCGTTAATTTGAAATTGCGACCCAATAAAACATTTCGAATTGCGCGGAACCCCGTTTTCGCCAAATGAGATACCGCAGCTGTCATCCATAACCTCATCGGATGACATTTACGCGACAAGATATGCGAGTCCCGCTGTGTACACGTCAAATGACCGCGTCATTGTCCCCGAAACATGAACGTAGATGTTCATGCGACATGCCGCGCGGAATGCTGCGCTATTTGTCCCTTGTGAATACATGGCTTTACGGGAATCTCCTAAATATCCCACTTTCGTCCTATTTACGCCTCGCGTGATGGATGAGCGCGGCGCGTCGTCCGCGCTCCGTGCTGACGCTGCTGACTGTGCTGACGCCGCGGCCATTAGGCTAATTGATGTTTACAATGCGGACAGGCTCGCCGAGGGCCGGCAGAATGCCGATGGCCGCATTGGCGGCGAAAAAATGCTTCGGCGACACTCCGTGACACATGACACGTGTTTGTTTTCATCGAGCGGAAAAACGACAGATGGAACTTCCGTGAATATTTCTAAACATTTAGAAAGATTCACGGAAGAATCAATGTATCGGGAATGCACGGGGTTATTTGGAAGACGTTGATAACCTCGCAGGACTATATTCCTGCCTTGATTAGGTATGGGTCGAAAACGTTCAAACAGCCATGACCTCACATCAATAATTATGGAGTTATGCAATATCAAAATTTGCATTTTTTTAAAAATATTTCTGAGTTTTTATTTACAAAACGTTGAAGTATCATTACAGTAACTTATATCGATTACGAAAAATTTATTCCTTTCAACACAAGTTAAAGAAAATGATAAAAACCCTTCACAAATTCCAATTGGATTGTTTTCAAATTGTGTTGACTTGTATTAAAGGAAATGAATTTTTCATATTCGATTTAATAAGTTACTGTAACGATAGTCCAGCGTTTTAGAAAAAAATAAGTCAGAAACATTGAAAAAAAATGCAAACTTAGATGTCGCATATCTCCATAACTATCGATATTAATTAGGTCACGGTTGCTTGAACATTTTAAACTCGTAATTAAAGCAGAAATATAGTCCTGCGAAGTTATTAATGTTTTCCAAATAACCCTGTATTTTATTCCCTTCTTTGGCCCACAATTTTAGTGAACTACAATTTAAACTATACAAGTTGTCTCGTAGCTAGTAGTTTTTTAAGGCGTAGCAAAAATTTCAGTTTTCTCCATTCAATTTCGTATAGAAAATATTCTTTACATTTTGGGTGAAATGTTGACAGTTACGAGGATAAGCGACGTCAAAGTTTACGCTGTTTTTTAATATTTCTGACCTATCTCCGGCAAAACGTTGGAGTACCACGAAAATAACATACATTGAATATTAAAAATTGGCTTTGATACAAGTCAACCAAAATTATTTAAACCTTACAAAAAATAGTTGCTCAAATTTCTGCGCTATTTTAATCAAAATAATTTACTGCGGCATGTTATGTTATGTGCATTTATTTTTGATAAAAAATTCCATAATTTAAATGAAATTTAAAAATACACATAATTCAAATATAAATGAGAACAAGAAGCATGACTTTTATTTAAACATATATTTGGAAAATCTAAATACAAATCAAACAATTATCTGGTAGAATATTATAAAATATTAAAATCTGAATAATATGCTAATTATTGTGATACGAATATTACGAGATCCATCCTTATTTCCGTTTCTTTTCTAAATATATGTTTAGGAAACAATTATGCTTGAAAAAAGTGTGTTCTCACTGCATGCCCCTGATACATATATACCACTATATTTTATTACATTACTCAAGAAACGTTCCAATTTCCAAAAACAATGTTCCAATTTTTTAATACAAGGGGTTACATCACCCTGAAAAATTGTGTGACTTTTTACAAGGAGGTGATCATTATTTTTTATTTTTTTAATGACACTTATTAAGCTACAGCTTAGATAGAAAAGATGGTCATGTTCGTATTTAGAAATGTGGTGTAACCCTTTAATGTAGCCATTTATACCTCACCGTTCTGAAGCGATTTTCGTCCACGGAACCGATGAAGATCGAAGCGTTTCGTCACGAGACGCACTCGGGGCATGTGAAAGCAATGTAAACAGGGTACTGATACAGTAGCCGGCAAACATCTTGAAATTCTACGGCGTAGTGGGGGGAAGTTTGCGCATCTACCTTTCCACCAAAGAGACCCAAATTTCGTCTTCTGCGCATTCCCCCACCACGTCAAAGAATTTCAAGAAGTTTGCCGGCAACTTTACACATGCTCATTAGTGGCACGTGAGGACGCGCGGTACTGAGCTTCTTGAGCTATTGCTATTTAGTAGCATGTGTGTACGCACACTGCTAGTACTGAGCATGCTCATAACTAGCAGTGTGCGTGAACAGGCTTGCTTATGAATCATGCTAATGTCATTCGCGGCTGGTATCGATTATCGATGCGATCTTCTCAGTCCGCGACAGATGAAACAAATATGGCGCGTTGGGGAGATGACAAAACATTACTTTTCGTGACTTATTATAGGAATCACGAATGTCTGTGGAATACTCGGTCACCGCTATGTAAAAATAATATAGCAAGACAAGAAATAATGCTTATGAAACTATATTAAAAGACATGCGTGATTCAAACCTTACAATAAAATTATAAAAACTAAAATCACGTGTCAAAAAAAAAAAAATGTGCGGATGGAAACTCGAGAACTGTTTTGATTTATTGGTTCACTTGAATTTCCTGTTTCAGTTTGCAAAGTTTCCACTTTGAACAAGAGCGTCTCTGTTCTATGACACGAGCATGCCAGTAATAGGCATGTGTGTTTGATTGTTAGCTTTGAGCATGCTCATTCGTGAGCATGTTTAAAATAAGCATACTAATGACGAGCAAGTGTGTACAGTCGTTAGAGCATGCTAATGAGCATGCTCAAAAATAAGCATGTGTATCGGTACCTTATCCGGCGATTGTGAAGGAAAGCGCCCCGAACGAACACCTCGCGAATTCGGTTAAGTATTTCCACCAAATTGATGTGACGGAATGCGTCAAGCGGGCAGTACTAATAAAGTACGTGTCAATATTCAATTGGTCCACTAATAAATAATGTGATCACAAGACAAAGCGAGGACTCCTATTAACATGCCGCGCGCATTTCCCGCGCCTGCGATTTTTTCAATGCGCCATTAATGGCGGCGACATGCGTGATTTTTATACATACGCGCCAACATGTCCAAAATTTTAAATGAGTTATTATGATATTCATGTGGCACTAGTTGATTTCTTTCATCTTCAAGATATATTATAGATGTCTCACAGAGACCAAATTATATTTTTCATGGGAAAGTAGGTATGAAAGCCTTTGGGTGTTCATAGGACTTACGACCTTACCTATTAAGTGATCACTTTACACAATGTAACGTTCATTTCCACCCGTGATAGAATTCCACATCTATCTTTTGAAAGTTGTATATATATTTAAATATTACAACCCTTTTCATATGCATGTTCTAATTGTCCTTAGCGCGACTGGCATCTAAAGCTTTTTCATTCCCCTTAATTAACCACAGATGTCACTAATGAGATATCTATTTTTGACAAAATCAAAATTTTCATTCACCGTATTATTGGATAGGTACTATAAGGTTCAGATAATCGACTGTGTTCTGAAAACAGTAATGCAACATTGTAATGCCGTCAATGTTGATGTTTTAAGTTTGACAGGTTTGAAATTAAAGGATTCCATCAGCCAGAAAGCTCTAAAACGTAAACAATTGTTAAGTTACTCACAAATCGTGAATAACTTAAATTCACATATACCAATCACCAGTCGCTACAAGGTATTGCATGCTTGAAATAGAAAATAATTCTTTGTAAAATTGTATATGACTACTCAAAAATTTTTCAATTTTTTGAAATTTTTATTTTATGTCGCGTTTTACGTATCTCGGGGATTATTATACTTGAATGTAAATAGTGTTTACATTAATAAAGTATTCGTTACAGATCAAGATAAACTGATGTAGAATGTACAACAATTTTAATTTTGTATTTTTTGACAACAGGAATGACGTCTATCTAATTACTTTTTTAAGGAAAATAAAAAAATATACATAGACCGATATTCCGTCTTATCTTGTTTATTATTCTTCTAGCCGTTCTAAGTTTTATGTTGTTAAAAATTGATGTTGATCAAAATGCTGAGAACCGAATAAAGGCCGACTGGTTGAATTTTGAAAGTTTACTAAGTTATAATTTATTTCCGTTTTATATATTTTTAAAATGGTTCTTTGTTTTCGTGGAAGGCGTCTTCGGTAGCTTTGAAGCTTTCATTGTACGATACACTCGATTTTCTTTATGTAGCGGAAATGCGAGATGCGCGCACCAGAAGTTAGCCGTCAAAGAGAGTAAAATGTGTGTATTTCATATACTGCTTATGGTTATGCGTAACGGTCAAAAATTAATTCACTCGAAATTAGTGTTCCAGTAATATAAATAATGTATCGTTGGCCATCTTGAATCGAGTACCATTCATAAAATGCTCATTTCAAAAGCTGACAAATGATTGGTTATTGAATTGAAAATTAAAACTGTTTGTTGAAATACAATTTTAGCTGTGAAATCGAATCGGCAAAAAGGGGCTTCTCGGACAGATTTCTGTATTTCATGTTATTGTCGATGTTTGATTGTGTTTGACAGAATGTCATCAGTTTGGAAACGTCCGCTGGTAAAATTTTTTAATTACTATGCTTGGCACCAGATTTTAATAATGGAGACGACAATTAGGAATCTCACAGGAAGTCGTTATGGTCATGGAAATGTACATTTTTTGCTTTAATATTGTTTTAGTACATGTATTTTTATGTGAGTCAAAGAACTTCTAACTAGTGATGCAACGAATACTACTTTCACGAATACGAATACGAATATCAAGTCTACCATTCGGCGAATACGAATTACTCAACAAGGTAACAAATAATACAGCACTGTTCTATTTTTACTAAGAGATTTAATAATTAAAATTTACCACCGGCAAATTTTTGTTCAAAAAGCAAAACATTTCTTTTATCCGTTTATTCATTCCCAGCGGTCGAAAATAAATATCACTTTATCACGCTTACGAGAGATAATGTAATTATTTTATTTTGTAATTATTTTACATACAACGGAAATAAAATGGAACGAACAATACGTATTACAAAACGAAAACTACATGAAACGAGCACCTAACCTTATTCATAACACAACGAAACTAGATGAAAGAACTCATGTTATGCTGTGAAACAAGTAACAATTGACAACTTGAAAACTCAACAAATCCATTCATTCAATGTTAGGGCAATCCCCGATAACAGAGTGCGTAGGTGTGTTCGGATACATGGTGCACAGTCAAACCGTAATTTGCGCTGCGTTCAGTTATAAATAGTTTGTTTTTAATATTCGTGATGATATTCGGCGAATACGAATATCACTACTTGTAACGCGTGTACCTAAGTACATAGACCCACTTTTTTATTAATCGGTTTTAATTCAATCCATAAAATTTAATGGGTACCGACCGCATCATGGATGTTCACGTTAATAACAAAAAATCCAGGAATTATGTGTGCTTATTGTCGCCGACATATTGTTCACGATTCTAATCGTCGGGTTATAGGGGAGCGGAGGGTATTCCCGTACAGCGGCTAATTCCGTACACATGGTTTTAGCCAAACGCACAACAAAAAACATCTGCCCTTATCTAGCGTTAGCCTTTACCATTCCCAATGCTTCAGACAGCAACACGCGCCATTCGGCCGGTGATCGTTATCTAGAGAGCGCGTTTGACGTTTTGCACTGTTTGTTTACGGAAATCATCGGTTGATTTTTAAGCTGTAAGTACATTTATCACAGTTTCTTTGTGAAATAATATTGATTTTGGAGATCTTTGATAGCTTGACATTAGACCTAATGTGCCTTAGCATTCAAAATTCCACTTTTTATACAATTTTTTGTCAAAAATATTTCGGTTTCCGGGTTTCGGGTAATACCGTACGCAGTCATGAAAAAATCAAAAAGGAGCCAAAAAGAAGCTATAAATGAAGAATCTTATAAACGAAAGATTTTTAACTCTTCCAAAACCGATTTTGATGATGATACCACAGCAGTGGTTCTTCATGACGACGACGATAATGATGGAGTGTGCTACGATGAAGGACTTCTGGGCGTAGCTAATGAGGTACGCACTATTTGTGGAGAATTTGGCAAGAATAATAAACTCTTGTATCGTTGCATAACCTGTGCTCAATGGGTGCATGCACTATGCGGGGACAAAATAAATATAACTTTATTCCAGAAAGAGGTCCCAGATGGTTACATCTATAGTTTTTATTTCCTTTCTTTTAACTCGTGGCGTCTGCTTGCTTGTTTTCTTGACGAAAAATTTTTGGATCGATTTTTAACCCTTTTCCCGTAATTCAATCGAAATGAAACTTTGCAAGCAGACTCGTGGCGACGATCAAAAAGATCTATCAAATTTTCGTAAAAAAATAATATTAATTATAGTATAATTTTGGATTTTTAGAAATTTTAATATTTTTTTTCAAATCGGAATCATCATTGATTGATTGATTAGTACCAACGGCGCCGGCGGCCTGATAACGTCACGGAATATTTAAAATTTGAATTACTCCGTCGGTAGGTATAGTAGGTACTTCATTACGAATTTCGAAAATATATGACAATTGGTTCACAGACGACAGCACACTTCGGTTTTTTGGGAAGAAATCAAATAATAAAGAGATATTTTTAGAGATTTTTGACATAGATATTTGTCTAGACATGTTTCATTTTCAGTCAATCAATTATTTAATTACATGACGGTAAACTTAATTTACAAAGAAAGGGAGTAAAATAAAAACTTGTTTTTATGGGTTAGTTTTTTGTAAACATAAATTAATGTACGGTATTACCCTAAGTATTCGGGTAATACCGTACATTCCACTTTTTTAAATATTTTTAATAAAAAGTACCTATTTCTTAAAAAAAAAATTTTTAAAGACACTATCATAAAACCAATTAAAATGGCTGTGGAACTGTATCTCATTGAACGTTTAATGCTTTATAGTTATCACATAATTTCAACCTAAATTTAGGTGTACGGGAATACCCTCCTCTCCCCTACGCACGACACGGCAACAATGCGGAGCCCGTTCACGTTGTTTCCATTTCACCGAACAGGTCGTGGAGTGGAAAGAAAATCGGACAATTATGACGAAAGCAATCCGATGGTGACGTGGAATTGCCACGGTCGGTGATCGTATGAAAGTGATCATGAAATGGAATACTGCATCTATCGCTGTAGGCTGTAGCCAATGGAGATTGTAAATTCTCTAGTTTTTTTAGAGACTCGAGATCAAGATTCTTTTTGTGAATCTTGAGAGTTAGAGAATTTTATTCAATACTCTCGAGAAATCTTGTTGATTAACGGGGAATACCTACTTAGACATTTTGAAAAAAAAAAAATTTAAAATTTTTGCATTTTCTTAAACACGAGGTCCAAAAAATGTCTGGTGAAAATTTCAAGCAATTTATTTTTTATTTTTTTAAATTTATTAAATTTTTTTTTTTACATCTCAGACCCACAAAACATCACATTGATATTTGTCTCTAGGTGCATCAATATAGATTATATATATATATATATATATTATATAATAGATATAAATATATATAAATATATATATTAATATATTATTAAATTGTATTTACCAGAAATACATTCATATTAATTAATTACAATAGATCTTATAAACTCAAATACAAATCAACAATACAAATATTATCAAAATCAAAATAAGTCTCTTTTATTTATTTATTATAAAAGAAAATAACAAAGTTAAAGCTGATAATAGTGGCAACCCTTTGTTGATTACGTGCCGCGCCTCACAGCGCCGCGCTACACGCAGGTAGCTGCCAATCGGCTCTTTCATAATAGAAACGTCAGACCTGATTCTATTATGTTTGTGAAGAGTGCATGATGACATGGGAATTCTAAGCAAGGTGGAGTACTTATATTATGGACCGGGAGTCGACGATTTTATGAAAGTTGAAAAATTTCGCGATTTATTCATTGCTCAATATTCAAAAGCGTTTTACTCGAAACAGTGTTTTGAAAATCTGTGACCAACATATCTCGGCAACCACTGAACCGATGAACTTGAATTTCCTAGTGGTTATTTTATACATTATCTAGTCTTTGTCGTAGGATTTTTTAAGTAACTTAGTTTTTTCAATCGGCATAATAAACCTGAATTTTTCCCTAAAAAACGCTATAAGGACCTTTTTTTTTGCAGTCGACAAAAAAAAATGACATTCTTAAATGTATGTAGGTACTTTCGTGTATAAATAATACCAATATCATAATTTATATAGGTTTTCTTATAAAAAAATCGCCTTTTTTGCGCTTCGTAGGTAGGTATTCCTCCTTAAGGGGGGGGTAAGGTTTTTAACTTTTTTTTTTGCATTTTATTTTTAATTTTTTAAATGAATGTATAACATCGTAAGAATATTGTGTCAAAATTTCAAGTCAATCGGAGCAAAATTGACGAAATTATGAACATTTGAGCGATACTCAGACTGATTTTCTATACCTGCTCGGGCAGCTAAGAGACGCGCTCACCTGAGGACTACCGGACGTGCTATTTGCATTGGAAGAGTTTTGCGTAGACAAGGACAAACAGACGCTGATGATGAAAGCTCTTTGCCGTGTGAACATGGCATCGACGATTATGTGTAAGTATAAAATAAGTGTTGAGTTTTATTTTGAATTTTACAGTGTGCAAAACTTTACAACGTTTTCCCCACACCTCACGTTTTCAAAGTCGGTGTCCATCATAACTTCAAAACTACTGCACCGTTTGAAATTTTGAATACTATTTCTGTACATAATTTACGAGGTAACGCTGTCGAGTTTTTTTCAAATTTGTTATTAATTTTTATTTTTTAATAACAAATTAGTCGATATTTTTCGCAAAAAATCGCGTTTTTCCCTTCAAAGTGTTCCAAAAAATTGAAAAAATTTCAAAAAACCCTCCCAGCGTTACCTGGGAAAATCTATTATCTAACGAATGAACTTTGATTTTTTGATTTCAGATGATTTAGCACCAAGTTATGATGGACACCGCAATTCTACTTTTTTCCGAGATACGTCCGAATAATTGCTGCCATTGCCGTATTTCTTAATATTTCGTCTTGAAAATTTTACACAATATTCTTCAAATATCATACTTTAATGTACTATTAGTTTTAATAAAGAGATTTTAACTGTGTTGTCACAAAAAAATCACAAAAACATGTCTGTTTTTGTACGAATTAACCTTACCCCCCCCTTAATATAATTTATTAGAAATAATATAGTACACTATTTTTGGAATATTTTAAACTGAATATCTACTGAAAGAAAACGAGACTAAATTTTTAAAGTTACTGTAATGATAGTTCAACGACAAAAAATAAGTCAGAAATATTGAAAAAAGAAATTGCAAAGTTTGATGTCACATATCTCCGTAACTATTGATATTAGGTCACGATAGCTTGAACATTTTCGACTCATAATCAAGGCAGGAATATAGTCCTGCGAGGTTATTAATGTTTTCCAAATAACCCTACATAAATGGTGAAAACAAAGTATATTTTCATTAATATTAATAATGTCACCACAAAATCATCCTGCTCTTATTGAAGAAGCTTTATTACAAGCTGCACAGTTGAATAACAATTATTTCGATGATAAAATTTTGTTAATTTATTTTGTACATTGCGATATTTATCATAATTTTTCATTCAGTCTCCAATCACTGATATCATCCAATACAACGCATAGACCAAGAGTGTCAATTTTCAGTTTATTTATCAAATACAAGTCAAAATTTAAAAAAAAAGATAAAAATGTTTGTCTAAAAATGAATTATAAAGTAGTGATGGGCGTGATGTTGGACAATGACACAATAATGATGTAATAATCGACATCGCGCACCGCCCGCCTCAACCACACAATTGACAAAGTTGTATAAAAATAAATTCCGTATTGTCGGTGCCGCTTTGTACAGTAATAACACTATTCGTCGCTGGCGTTTCACCGTATTTCACCGCTTATCTCATCGCCGCGGTCTATTGTTGGCTTATGAAGATTACTTAAAAAAGAAACATGGCGTTTAATTTTCCCGGAAGTGCAAGTGTCTACTCTGGCCGGAAACGAGCCGTGTTTCAAATTAACGCCAAAACTTATTAAGGAATAGGAAGTTGTATCTATTTATTTACAAACTTAGCAGACCAAATGAATATTATGATGTCAGGTTAATGGCCGACTCAAGGCTGGACATTTACTGCAAATGCATATTTCGGCGTTTTTTTTTCGAAAATGTGGGTTTTTATTATTGATTTATATCATAATACATATGTTAAACTACATTTTTTTAAGACGATAACTTAGATAAAATCTTTGTTCTTATATAAAAGTAATAAATTTAACATTATTTACAATAATTAATAAAATATAAGCAATAATTAACAGGTCGTAGCCAAAACATTCGTTTTTAGTGTTTTCGAAAAAACAGTAGTAATAATTATTTTAATTTAAATTGTATTATTTTAGTTGTGTTGGTGTTTATACCCGTAAACACCAACACAACGAAACAATGTGTGTCTTACGCACGGCATACCATACCAATTGGATTGTCTTTCTTGAATGGAAAGACCTATACTCAATATTTATGAGTACGCAGAATACGTTTTCTTACGAGTATAAAGAGCTCGCATTACGAAGATAACATTGCAGTAAAATAACTATGAAATTATTTATATTAATAAACTTAAAGATTTTTAAACGCTTTTTATTCATATTAAGAGGTAATTTGCATTATTTTTGACGTTCTATGTTGGAAATAGTAAATCATTTATACGAATTTTTAATCAATCTTGCGCTTTAGCGCGGGATTCAAATAAGTGATTAGGTTACATGTTTTTTCCATGATTTATATATTTAAAAAAAATAAATGAAAGTACTTTTATCGCTTCTGTATAATTTTTGTGTTTAGCGCTTACTGACGATGACGTTGATAAAACATACAATGAACAGCTCTATTCTCGTTTTGTGCAAACACTTATTTGCGAGATTATGCAACGTTACCGTGTAAAAATGTCATCTGTGCAAATATGGTCCGCGCGTGTATCCAAACAATGTCAGCGTAATGTGACCCCAGCGTATTACCGGCTACCTGTCTCGGTCCGCGGGCTCTGAATGGATCTCGTAACTCGTTTTCGTGTGTCTCGCTAACTGCCATTCTGTTGCCTCTCCCGCCCCCAGTCTAAAGGGTGAAACCACCAGTAAAAAAAAAGTAACCCGTAAAAACTAAGGTTTTTATTATACTCCCTTTCTTTGTAAAATATAACAACAATTAAAGACGAATTAAAACATATAACATAACACTAAACATATGAAATTGGCGTTTTGCCGTACTGGCAAATTTGATCTCAAATATCTTCTCTTCGGTTAGGAATTCCTAATCCAAATTTATACAGCTATTTACTCATGTATTTGTGTTTTGAAAATTATAATTCTTTTGTTTTTTCCTCAATTGTTTTTTTCTTTGCGTCACTCAGTTCACAAAATGAAAAACTTGAAATATCGCGTTATTTACGAGTACGAGTTCCACCGTGGCACCAGTGCTGCAGAAACGGCTCGAAGGATTAATAATGTGTATGGCGACGGTGCCGCAAAAGAAAACACAGTGCGTTTTTGGTTCCAACGTTTTCGTTCTGGAAATTTCGACCTGCAGAACAAGCCCCGTGGACGGCCGGAGACCAAAGTTGATAATGAAGAATTGAAGGCTATTGTGGAAGCGGATCCATCGCAAACCACATCCGAGTTAGCTGCAAGGCTGCGGTGTTAGTGATAAAACTGTTTTAATCCACTTGAAGCAAATTGGTAAGGTGAAAAAGCTTGAAAGGTGGGTACCTCACGAATGAGTGAAGCAAATCAACAAACGCGCGTTGACTGCTGCGTTGCATTACTCAACCGGCACAATAATGAAGGGATTTTAAATCGAATCATTACCAGTGATGAAAAGTGGATCCTGTACGATAATCGGAAGCGCTCATCGCAATGGCTGAACCCTGCCGAACCAGCCAAACCAGGCCCAAAGCGAAAATTGACTCCAAAAAAGTTACTTGTGAGCGTTTGGTGGACTAGTGCTGGTGTCGTTCACTACAGCTTTCTTAAATCTGGCCAGACGATTACGGCAGATGTCTATTGTCAGCAACTGCAAACCATGATGGAAAAGCTAGCTGCTAAACAACCGGGGCTGGTTAATCGCTCTAGGCCACTGCTGCTTCATGATAACGCTAGACCACACACTGCACAACAGACGGCTACCAAATTAGAGGAGCTTCAATTGGAATGTCTAAGACATCACCGTACTCTCCGGACCTTGCCCCAACAGATTACCATTTTTTTCGAAATTTGGATAACTTCTTGCAAAGGAAAAAATTCAACTCCGATGGGGCAGTCCAAACCGCCTTCAAAGATTTAATTGATTCCCGTCCGAATGGTTTTTTTAGTAAAGGGATCGATGAACTACCTATGAGATGGCAAAAGTGCATAGATAGCAATGGTACATACTTTGATTAAATAAATATATTATAATAAAAAAAAATCGGCTTTATGTTCCTCCCATACTAAACGCCAATTTCATATGTAAGGACCTAATATATACAATCGATAAAAAATAAGAAAAAACATGTCCAATAGTGAGTTTGTGTGAGTGTGTGTATTTGTGTGTTTATTTATTTATTTATTTTGTTTTGGGAAAAGTTAACAGCAAAAAAATCTTAAAAATTTTCCACTGAATTTAAAAATTTACTTTAACATACATTAATAGCGAATGGAGAGGGTGGAGGGGAGTGTGGGACGGGAGTAGAAGGGAAGATATAATGTACAAATTAGTTTTAGTTTGGGTGCGGTAGTGTCATACCAAAAATTCATATTATCCTTACATACCGAATTATTGAGAACAAAGAAATCTTAGATTTTCATACCAGCTGGTGAGCAATACAAAAAGAAAAATGACTCTGTACTCCATTAAACTATTATTATAAAAACATCTCAGATGTCAATTATCTTTAGCAAAGAACAAAATATATTTTTTTAATTTTCTTAAAACTATAACTAATCTTATAACTAATTATCGCAATTTGGGGTCATCGCATGCTCTGTTCATCAATGTTTTTACTTTTTATAATTTTTGTCTTTTTTTAATAATAATAATAATTATATTATTTACATACTCTCATATGATCACACTACATTAATTAATTATTTGTATTAATTCAAATTTAACATTAAATAGCATGTCCCCAAACAGCAATCGCATGCTGGTATAAAGGGACAGGAAATAAAGTAAAATAAGTGGATACACATATTAAATATCAGCACATTGATTTGTTAAACAGTTTTCTCCTCCCCAACACGAGTCTCTTCAGCTGTTTATTGAATAGTTCTACACTATTTAATTTTTTATGGAATTGGGGATTCCATTATAGAAATCGATCGCAGTGTATAGGAAACCATATCTCTCTCTATTAGTCCGCGGTATATCACTTTTTATATAGTCTTTTGTTCTTGTGTGTTGTCTATGTACGTCACTATTCTGGTAAAGGATGATATTTGTTTATAATAATTTATTCTTTATTTTATAAGTCATCTTTATCTTTTCCAAATATATTAGGTCCTCTAGGTTAAGCCTGCCGGTGATTTTGCACAAGTCAGTGGTTTTGATGTATCGATCTAGGTTGAAGATTATTTTAAGGGCTCTGTTTCAAGTTCGTCGTATCATTCCCTGCGCCTGTGAATTACACTGTGACCAAATTATAATTCCATTTAAAATGTCTTTCTATATATACCTTTGTGTGAATTTAAAAAAATAAATATACATAATTAATAAAAAGCCCGTGTAAGAGGATATCGATTAATAAATAAATATGTACTCTTACAGGTGTCACGTTAATTTCAACAAAATTAGAACGAAATGTGTTCCAATTTTATTTATTTATATTTATTTATTGTGGTTGAGTGTCGCCCGCAGCCCTTTCAATATGGATGTCTGCAAATTTAGTACAATTTTCAACATCCCTTCTCACAGATGGTAGAGTAGGCTAAGCTGGGAAAATACGTGTCAGAATAAAAATATAGCCTTATTTGTAAAGCTGGGCTTATGGAGATGTTTGGATGATCTTACAAAATATTATCTCTGTAATAAAGGAAGATATATTGTGCTCGTTATAAATGTATTGTGATGTATTATGCTTCGCATTGTTATAAATGAATTATTCAATATCAAGTACCGGCGTTTTGCTCACTGTCAAATTGTAAAATGAAAACATGTCAAATGGTAAGACCATGTCAACCTAACCGTGGAACGATTGAAAAAACTGACCTATGTTTTTTATAACATATATTGAACAAAAATACTATTAAAATGATGTATTACGCGTTGTTGCAGTCCCTCTTACAATATGGTATTATTAGGTGGGGAGGGGCTTATAGGTTCACCGTACAGCCATTAATCATAATACAAAAAATAATTACTAAAACGATTCTCATAAAACCTTATGACTATCCTACTGTAAATAAAGTTCAAGAATTTAATGTACCATCACTTACAAAAATATACAAAACTAACTCCCTATGCCTAATCTTTAAAGATTATTTTATAAATAAATCCCACCCCTTAGACTGTATAAACAATAGACGTATAACAAAGGGGCGAATAAAGATACCAACTGTAAGAACCACCATGGCACAATACTTGGGAGTTAAATGGTTACATTGTTGTCGCAAAACAAATTTCAACAAAGAAATATTCCAAAATACGAACAATTTAAGAAAGAAATCAAATCCATGATCTCGGACAACGATGTATTGTAACATTGCCCACATGTCTCAAATGGTTTTTGTATAATAAAAATTATTACCTCCTTCTTAATTGTTTCTTCTTTTGTACTTTAATTTGCCTTGTAAATCTCCTCCCATAAGCTCGAGCTATTGGCTCATATTATGGGGAGTATAATAATGACATTAAAATGTAATAACATAGATTTGATTTATTATAAAAATCATTATTATGTATCTACTGTAAAAATAAATAAATAAAATAAAATAAATCCCGTCCAGAATCACATAGTTATATGCTTAGGGAATTATATTTTCCATGATTTAGGTACCTAACCTCACGTTTTTTATCAAATGCTGTATTCTTTAAGGGTAGGTAAAAAAGGCTTAAGTTCCACACATGTCTGTCTCGGCAAAAGTCTCTACCTTTTTCCTCTCGTGTTTAAGAATCCTGTTGTCGCATGAGTCTTCCCCTGCCTCGTAGGATTCCTGAAATGCCTCCTGAATCCTAAACCGTTTTATCCCGACCTGCTCGGCGAGGCAAGGTCGCCTCCCAGCATTTTATTTTCCCGCCTATTTTGAAATTCATTTATGTTCCAACGACACCCAACTTACAACACGGGAATATCAGTTTATTTTTTCATCACAATTTGTACATTTTTATTGTGACAAGGGTGACACACTGGGGGTTGCTTCGAAGGGTGCCAAGCTCCCCTAACTTAGTAGCTTTATTTAGTTTTTACTAATGGTGAAGTATTTGCATACAGAAACGGCGGGAGTTGTCTCTGCTGCATTTGTTTGCTAACGGTTGGATATTGTTGAATGCGCCCATTTCGTTGGGTCTATTATTCTGAAATTAATGGTTATGTTACACTGCATACTTCTTCCTATGTACCTATAATAAAATTGGTTGCGTGACTGGGAACCATAATTTTTATAGGGAGTATAGCTCATTTCAGACTTTTAAAAATTATTTTTGTTTATTTTATTTCGCTCAACATAATTCTCGGTAAAAATACTGGATAAGTTTATGTTTGAACGGCTATTTTGTTTGTATCTCGATATATCTAATCTAATCTATCTAAATATAATAATTTCGTTGTCTGTCTGTCAGTCCGTAATTTCGTTAACTTGCTGGATTTAAAACTTTATATAATTAGAGTGTGACACGCAATCAGCGCGAGGCTCGAGCGACAAACAAAGGTCGAAATAACAGGGTCTTGACATTTTCATATTATTATTTTATTGTATTTAGTTTTAGGTTTAAGCGAATAGCAAATTAAAAAAAAAAACAAATTGTTTTCTATTCATGAATTTTTAGCTTTAAAATGTCTGCAATTATTATGTTCCGTGATTTTTCACGGGTGTACGGCTAGTTAGGATATAATAAGGGAGACATGTATACGAAAACATGGTACACGTCGTATAGACATAAAAAGGAAATATTTACGTCTATGTTCTGACAGTTTCCACTGTATGATTTTTTTATAAAGATATAAATTGATGTGTATATAAATCAATCAACACGGTAACTCAATACAAAGGTAGGCTTTAAAGTTTATACATTTAAAATTTTCAAACTTCCATCTAGGTAATACGTAAGGCTATGAAATAATTTAAAATGTTTGCGAAATCTCGATCTAATGCATGAAATTTATGATAAATAATCATTTTTATGTCTCTTACATACAAACACCCTTTATACGTCTCATCACCAGTGAAAATGACAATATCGTGATGACAATGACAATATGAATATTCAGTGGCATTTCGATATTCAATACCAAAATTCTGCTCTTGCGGTAAGCATTCACATTATTGCGGTGCTTCGCAGTCGGATAGTTGGGTGATTATCTATAAAAGACTAGGTATTATTGATGATAGATTATTATTAAAGATACTAAATAATATTAATTTTGTTATCTCTACCTGATTTTAATATATATTTTTTAAATTGTAATCAATGTAAAAAATCTTTATTTTTAAAGTAGTCAGTTTTATACTTCACCTGTCGATAAGAGATTCTATTTCTCTTGACACTTAAATTGTGGAAAAAATTATTAAAATCAGGTAGTAACAAAGTATATATTATTTAATATCTATAATAATCAATCATCATTAATAATAATCTCTACAATATAAATGCCAAATCCATCGATCATACTATGTATTAAATCGCAAATTTTTCGTAATCTAATAGTTTAATACAAGAGTAAATGATATTAGGATTCCCCGGTGTAGAAAAATTTCTAGTTCTTTGTATTGTTTTTTTTTTCTGTATACCTATCTTTCTAATTAATTAACGTGTTTTTTAAACAAATAATCCATAAAAAACATCAAAATTCTTGTAACGACAATACAAATTTGTCTTATTGTAGATTTTCATTGCAATATTAACTGCAACAATCGGCGTATTTCTGAATATCAAACAAACACGCTGCATGTAGCATTTCCAGTCGTCATCAAAATTTTCTCCATCAGAGTAATGAAGGTGCGGCGGACCGCCGCTTTCCATTTGCCGTTCGTAATAAAGCTTAAATTGTCATATCCACGGGACCTCGCGGCTAGAGAGAATTACAAGTACATTTACGTGATTAAATTTGCATCCACTCATGCGGCAGACATTAAAGGGTATTGACACGGCCGCTAAGGGACGTAGGGGCGCTAGCGGCCGGGGGAAGATCGCCGAAGTTCAGCCGCCTATAAAACTGTTAAGTTAAACGATTTTGTGTAATGCAATAAAGAACTGCACCTTGGGGGTCTTTAGCATTAAATTATTTTCAAAAACTACCCTTGTGCATGGTATAAAAATTAATGGTTTAACTTCCGTCGCGCGGCGCGACAATGACCCCCCATCGACGTGTCTTGATTCCTTCAGGCAATTCGCCTTTTAGTCCTTATTCTATATGAGTATATGCATCTAAATCACCTTATTTACTGTTGATAAAAAGAAAACACTCGGTATGAAATCACTATTTATTAAATAATCAACATGTTTCGGGGACAATTGTTCCTTACATATACTAAAAATTAAAATTGGAATGAAATCACTTACATATACTAAAACCCTTACATATACTAAAACCCTTACATATACTAAAAATTAAACTTGGTATAAAATCACTATTTATTAAATATTCAACATGTTTCGGGGGCATTAGTCCCTTACATACACTAAAAATTAAAATTGGAAGTAAAGACATTAACAAAAAAAATATTATAGAGTTGAATAATTAAACTAAAAGTTTATTGCTATTATTGAAAAAGCACCTTTTTAACGTTTGCTGCTGCATTTGTTTACATTAACAATTAGTTTAGTTTAATTACACTAATTAAAGGGTGTTATAATAACGATGACGAGACGAGAGATGAGAATAGAAAAATAAACGCAGACCAACTTTAAGGATGTCATTACACAGCTAGAAAAGTATATGTCTATGGGCGGGCCATATTCAAAGCCCTTCATTCATCAATCGATTCTCAAAAGCTCAAGGCGATGATTTAACTCAATCATCCAAACAAAATTGGAGTTTTAGTAGAATTGAATCTTATCTAGTATTTTTTGAATTTTATGCCACAAAAATAACATCGTTGTTAATTGTTACAGTAATCATTTTAAAGTGTTAACTAAAATTATAATTCTACTAAGATTTGGACGGCTTCTTCTTCAGTCTTCATTATTCAACTGCTGGATATAGGATTCCATACCCTTCCATCATTCTCTCTCGATTGCTTTTTGTAGACATTTCTCCCTCACAGCATCTATATCCTGGGCACATCTCTTTTGAGGTCTGCCGACGTCTCTCTCTTCTCCCAAAGCCTCTACTTCTGAACTCTATGCGTCCACCTTGTAGGATCCTACTTTGCAACATGCTCTGCCTATTTCAACTTCGCTACACGATCCATGAAATTCGCTACTGTGGTTCTGCACCTAATTTCATAATATCTTATTTTATCTCTTAGGCTTATGGATCTCGACGGCTTAATAACACTAAAACCTTTCTATAATGTTTTCAAGACATTAAAACAAGTTATTTTCAAGATTGAAGATTGGTTTTTAACTAAAAGTAATAGCAAATTTTAATAGATTAATTAAATGACATTTCCTATTTTAAGTCAACTAAAAAGTTAAACACAGGGATAAGCTGATTTGTGAATTATTTAACTTCTTACTTATGAGATATGTTTTACATTATACCACTTCCTGTAGTTGCTTACAATATTTTTTTATATTACGGATATAACCATTTATTCTAAATACACTGAATGCACACTTATCTCAAAAACGCTTTTTCCGTAGATATTTTATTGATTTAGATATTGATTTGTTGAATATTATTGCTTTACTCATATATTTCCAATATACATAATGAATTACAGCAGTAAAAAAAAAAGAATTTTTTTAATCAAATTTTAAAAATAGTCCAAAGCTTTTGCAGAATAGCGAGACGATTTAAAAAACAGTTCAATTTAGATTCAAGGGTCGTTTTTAATTAACTTTGTAGGATCTGTATAAATTTGTACACGTGTTTATTCGTATAATTTCGTAGTTATTTCTAATGGAAACTTGTCTGCCGATGCAAGACTAGCTGTACACAATAGAGTCCTGAAACCAACACGTAAGAAAATATTCGTATAAATTCAAATTTATTAATGAAATTATTTTAAAAACAGTAAGCATTAGCCTATTAGATTCATATGTGGCAAATTCTTTAGTGATAGAGTAAAAACGGATAAGGAAGGCATGTTAATAATTTTAAAGTGGGGCGCTTGGATAATTTGATCAGATTGAATGAATGAGTGAGGAGAGAGTGCTATATTTGACATGATTATAGATGGTACAGGTAAACAAAATATAGAAGTCAAAAAAAACTGAAACATACAAACTTACACATTCCATTAGCTTGATTGAGAAGATGCATGAATGTGGGTGAGGTGAAAGTTTTGTATCTGACGCATGGCTTTGGCGTGGCGCTGTTTTTTTCTGCCTATCTCCAATTACCGCTACCTAAATTTTAAAATTAATATGCTTTCGATAAAAAGCTTCTAAAACATACAAAACATGCTTTCAAAACCTGTTAACGATTGTGAAATTTTGACAGATAATCACATTAAAACGCGTCGCGAACAGTATTTTAAAAAAAATACGATATTTGATGTCGCTTATCTCGTAACTGTCGACAAGTTTGACAAGACTCCCTTGATTTTTCTGCTAATAGTTACGAGATACCCCATATAAATAATAAGAATGTCGGTGTGATACGTATACGATTAAAATAATATATTAGGTCCTTACATATGAAATTGGCGTTTAGTATGGGAGGAACATAAAGCCGATTTTTTTTTATTATAATATATTTATTTTATCAAAGTATGTACCATTGTTATCTATGCACTTTTGCCATCTCATAGGTAGTTCATCGATCCCTTTACTAAAAAAACCATTCGGACGGGAATCAATAAAATCTTTGAAGGCGGTTTGGACTGCCCCATCGGAGTTGAATTTTTTCCTTTGCAAGAAGTTATCCAAATTTCGAAAAAAATGGTAATCTGTTGGGGCAAGATCCGGAGAGTACGGTGGATGTCTTAGACATTCCA